>SJYC01035633.1:0-53813 GCA_006408675.1 Madoqua kirkii
GGGGCGGGGCTACTCTTTGTTGGTGTGCAGGCTTCTCATTGAGGCTGCTCCTCTGGTTGCGGAGCACAGGCTCTGGGCTAGGGGCTTCAGTAGCTGTAGCACATGGGCTTAAGAGTACCCACTCCGTAGTTGTGGTACACAGGCTTTGTTACTCCCAGCATGTGGAATCTTCCCAGACCAGGGATCGAATCCATGTCCCCTGCACTGGCAGGAGGATTCTTTATCCACTGTGCCACCAGAGAAGTCCCAGGCTCACCCTTTTATCAAACCCAATTCATCCTTCAGTACCCAGCAATGGACCTAGAAGGGCATCAACTTACAAACATAAAAGTTTTCAGCCCACACCATTGTGCTGGTTCTTTACCATGGGTTCTTCCAATCCAAAAACCATTCCTTCATTGCAAGCCTGTACTATTGCCTAGGGTTGCTGATGCTTGGTCAAAAAGGAGCCTCAGCTGCTGGATGTGCTAAGGGAAGCTCCACACTGACAGAGGGCTGCAGACTATAGGCACTAACTTCAGAGGAACCTGCGAGGTCCCTTTATGATAGCAAAATTACAACCTAGCCAAAGGGCTCACGAGTCCACCAGTTAGAAAACCAAACTCTGAAAGCAGACATTTGCAGCAGACAGGCTTTAACAATACGTGAACCATGAACTTCCTGATGTTCAAGCTGGTTTTAGAAAAGGCAGAGGAACCAGAGATCAAATTGCCAACATCCGCTGGATGATCGAAAAAGCAAGAGAGTTCCAGAAAAACATCTATTTCTGCCTTATTGACTATGCCAAAGCCTTTGACTGTGTGGATCACAATAAACTGAGGAAAATTCTGAAAGAGATGGAAATACCAGACCACCTGACCTGCCTCTTGAGAAATCTGGATGCAGGTCAGGAAGCAACAGTTAGAACTGGACATGGAACAACAGACTGGTTCCAAATAGGAAAAGGAGTATGTCAAGGCTGTATATTGTCACCCTGCTTATTTAACTTATATGCAGAGTACATCATGAGAAACGCTGGACTGGAAGAAACACAGGCTGGAATCAAGATTGCTGGGAGAAATATCAATAACCTCAGATATGCAGATGACACCACCCTTATGGCAGAAAGTGAAGAGGAACTAAAAAGCCTCTTGATGAAAGTGAAAGAGGAGAGTGAAAAAGTTGGCTTAAAGCTCAACATTCAGAAAACAAAGTTTATGGCATCCTGTCCCATCACTTCATGGGGAATAGATGGGGAAACAGTGGAAACAGTGTCAGACTTTATTTTGGGGGGCTCCAAAATCACTGCAAATGGTGACTGCAGCCATGAAATTAGAAGACGCTTACTCCTTGGAAGAAAAGTTATGACCAACCTAGATAGCATATCGAAAAGCAGAGACATTACTTTGCCGACTAAGGTCCGTCTAGTCAAGGCTATGGTTTTTCCTGTGGTCGTGTATGGATGTGAGAGCTGGACTGTGAAGAAAGCTGAGCACCAAGGAATTGATGCTTTCGAACTATGGTGTTGGAGAAGACTCTTGAGAGTCTCTTGGACTGCAAGGAGATCCAACCAGTCCATTCTGAAGGAGACCAGCCCTGGGATTTCTTTGGAAGGAATGATGCTGAAGCTGAAACTCCAGTACTTTAGCCACCTCATGGGAAGAGTTGACTCATTGGAAAAGACTCTGATGCTGAGAGGGATTGGGGGCAGGAGGAGAAGGGGACGACCGAGGATGAGATGGCTGGATGGCATCACTGACTTGATGGATGTGAGTCTGAGTGAACTCCAGGAGATGGTGCTGGACAGGGAGGCCTGGCATGCTGTGATTCATGGAGTCGCAAAGAGTCAGACACGACTGAGCGACTGAAGAGTTTACGGCAGGGCATCAACCAAAGGAGTGGGAGACAAGCCTCAGATCCACTCTCATGGGGTCTTTTGAGTTAAGAGTTTTGTTCATTTTTTTTAATTAAAAAAAATTTATTTGTTTGGCTGCACGTGGTACCTTCGACATTCTTCATGGCATACAGGATCTTTGGTTGTGGCGTGTGGGATCCTGACCAAGGATCAAACTCAGGCCCCTCCATTGAGAACAGGGAGTCTTAACCACTGGACTACCAGGGAAGTCTCTAAGTTAGGGGTTGTTAAAGGGGAAGGAAAAGATTAAGCATCATCTTATGACATTTCTTAATCATAGTTCGTAGTTTTAGGGGTCAGGGTGCCTAAGGTTTATGAATCTCTGGTCTGGTGACCTATCTGCGTCTGTACATTAACAATGTTATTGTCAATAGCAATTTTAGTCCTCTAACTCTGGGTGATTAGTGCTTAGTTAGTACAGGATTGAGGTCAGAAGGGATAAGATGGGGAATACTTTTGGACAGAGAGGACTCAGAATGGGGACTCCATTTTAGGCAGACTTGGTCTCATTAGCCACGGTTTTAGCGTATTAGACTAGGAGATCAGTTTGAATTGGTGTTGATAATAATAAGAAGAATTATCATTTAATGAGAACTTGGTGTACTAGCTCCTGTGTTATACACTGTCTACATTTTCTCTCAGTAAGGGATGAATTATTCCTCCAATTTTAGAGAGGAAAAAAATGGAGGCTTTTTCGCAGGTCTTATAGCTTAGACTAGATTCTTCTGACATCAAGCCTGAGCACACTAAAGCTGTGGCCACTTTCAAGGATGCTGTAAATAAAATTCTGTTTCTGAGTGGGAGGTTGCACTAGATAATTTCAGAGAGTCCTTTCAACTTTCAAAGTTCGATTAGCTTCAACTAACACTTTTAGACTCCAACTAAATGTCAGGTTCTATGCAGCATTCTCTCCAGGAATGCGTGGCCACTGGTCTAATTTTTAAGATGCTTCTGGGCCATTTCACCTGTTCCTGTCCCTCCTATCCCTCTTGGCACTTTGCAGCAACCACCTTCTTCACCGTCCATGAAGGTGAAAACTCAGTTCACCTGGATACTTGATAAAGAAGGCTCTTTGCTACATGTGTGGTAGGGTGGCTGGGTCATCCGGGGGCAGTCCTTGTACCAAGCTATTTGCCAACCGCCCTGTGCCAATCCCAGACAAAGCCTGCCAACCTACTTTCCATAGTCTGGCCAGCCAGGTGAGGATGTGGACAAGTAGACAAAATCCACAAGTAGGGGAGGGACAGTCTCATGCCCTGGGAAAGCCAGAGGAACTGCAATATATGCTTAATGATCTCGAACAGAGACTTAACTCTGTTGCTCCTGCCTAGCCTTTTGAGAATCTGGGAAGCAGAGAACAGAGGGCCCTGGGGACCGAGGGTTTCCGTGGTCACATAGAGGATTCTGCCAAGCATGAAATTAGGTCCAAGTCCCAGGAATTCCCCCTCTAGATTGCTCTAATCAGACCTTTTCTCTTTGTTCATTTTGTAATATTTAAGGTTTTCAATGCTAATAGAAATAGTAACAAAACCAAAATGTACACCGTAGGTTTACACACTAAGGGGTGCTATGATGCGTGTGGAAGAATCATGGTGAGGGTATCTAGCTCTCACTTCACACTGTGTTACACTATCTTGTTTGCTCTCACTCTGAGTATTCTCAGGATTTAGATCACCTATCCATAGTCCAGGACAAGCCACTGGTTTATTGCTCGTAAACTTCCAAGTGCAGGCAGGAATAAGTGCAGTGCAAACACTTCTCACCAGGAGTCAATCCTCGCACCCAGTGAAGAGCAAGCCCCGTGACCCTTGCCTTGAACAGCAGCAGTAAACAGGTCTTTATCAATGGTTTCCGTTGGGAGCCCCAAGGAGGGAGCCTAGGAAGGTCAGAGAAAGCTTCCTGGAGAGGCTGACGCTTGCAGCAAAAGAGTAGCTTTCAACAAGAATCTGAGAACTCTTCACTCTTTTTGCCTGGTCACTTTTTTTTTGTATTTTGAGGTCTCAAACTGCTTTCCAAAGCTTGTGAGAAACAGGGGTAATTTCTTTCCAATTTACAAGGAGGTAAATCAGAGAATGGCTCTGGGACTACCCAAGGTTTTCTTTCAGATTTAAGAAGGACCACAGGGTAAACTAGATAGGGCAAGACATTTGAGTACACAGCACAAAAGACAGACTCTGCCCTTGGGAAACTTGGTATTAATAGGAGTTAAGATATGTAAATTAAAAAGATAATCAAAAAGGTGTTATGTAAATTACTCAGTTCACAGCTATGTATCCAGGGCTTGTAATCTGCAAGGTGTTCTGTGAGGCATAAGGCAAGGGTGCTGTTGCTCAATCATTCAGTCATGTCCTACTCTGAGACCCCATGGACTGCAGCATGCCAGGCTTCACTGTCCTTCACCATCTCCCAGAGCTTGCTCAAACTCACGTCCATTGTGTCAGTGATGCCACGCAACCATCTCATCCTCTGTTGCCCTCTTCTCCTGCCTTCACTCTTTCCCAGTATCAGGATCTTTTCTAATGAGCCAGTGCTTCACATCAGGTGGCCAAAGTATTGGAACTTCAGCTTCAGCATCAGTCCTTCCAATGAATATTCAGGGTTGATTTCCTTTAGGATTGACTGGTTTGATCTCCTTGCGGTCCAAGAGTCTTCCCCTACACCACAGTTCAAAAGCATCAATTCTTCAGCAGTCAGCCTTCTTCAATTACCAACTCTCACATCCATACATGACTACTGGAAAAGCCAAAGCTTTGACTAGATGGTACTTTGTTGGCAAAGTAATGTCTCTGCTTTTTAATATGTTGTCTAGGTTGATCATAGCTTTTCTTCCAAGGAGCAAGAGTCTTTTAATATCATGGCTGCAATCACCACCTGCAGCAATTTTGGAACCCAAGAAAATAAAGTCTGTCACTGTTTCCACTGTTTCCCCATCTATTTCCCATGAAGTGATGGGACCAGATGCTATGATCTTAGCTTTCTGAATGTTGAGTTTTAAGCCAGCTTTTTCACTCTCCTCTTTCATCAAGAGGCTCTTTAGTTCTTCTTCACTTTCTGCCATAAGAGTGGTGTCATCTGCATATTTGAGGTTACTGATATTTCTCCCAGCAATCTTGATTCCAGCTTGTGCTTCATGCAGCTTGGCATTTTGCATGATGTGCTCTGCATATAAGTTAAATAAGCAGGGTGACTAACAAAGGTCTGTTTAGTCAAAGCTATGGTTTTTCCAGTAGTCATGTATGGATGTGAGAGTTGAACCATAAAGAAAGCTGATACTTTTGAACTGTGGTGCTAGAGAAGACTCTTGAGAGTCCCTTGAACTGCAAGGAGATCCAATCAATCAATCCTAAAGGAAATCATTCCTGAATATTCTTTGGAAGGACTGATGCTGAAGCTGAAATTCCAAAACTTTGGTCACCTGATTCGAAGAATTGACTCATTTGAAAAGATCTTGATGCTGGGAAAGACTGGAGGGGGGAGGTGAAGGGGATGACAGAGGATGAGATGGTTTGAACAAGCTCCAGGAGTTGGTGATATACTGGGATGCCTGGCACGCGGCAGTCCATGGGGTCGCAGAGTCGGACATGACTCAGTGACTGGACTGAACTGAATTGAAGCAATAATACAATATACAGCCTTGATATACTTCTTTCCTAATTTTGAACCAGTCCGTTGTTCCATGTCTGGTTCTAATTGTTGCTTCTTGACCTACATACAGGTTTTGCAGGAGGCAGGTAAGGGGGTTTGGTATTCTATCTCTTTAAGAATTTTCCACAATTTGTTGTGATCCACATAGTCAAAGACTTTAGTGTAATCAACGAAGCAGAAGTAGATATTTTTCTGGAATTCTCTTGCTTTTCTATGGTCCAACGGATGTTGGAAATTTGATCTCTGGGGATCAGTGACCCCACAAGAGACTGAGCCAGACTTACCTCTGAGTGTCCAGAGTCTCTGATGGAGATGTGGGTTGACCGTGGCCTTCCGTGGGGTCAGGGCACTGACTAGAGCAGTCCTGGGATGCTCAGTGTGCTGGCATAAGTCCTTTGGAAGGAGGTCGCCATTATTGCCATAACCTCCACTGAAGTTTGGCCTCAGATCAAACTACAGGGAGGGAACACAGCCCCACCCATCAGCAGAAAATTGGATTAAAGATTTACTGAGCATGTCCTTGCCCACCAGAGCAAGACCCAGTTTTCCTGGCAGCCAGTCCCTCCCATCAGGAAGGGTCCACAAGCCTCTTATTCTCATCCATCAGAGGGCAGACAGAATGAAAACCACAATCACAGGAAACTAACCAATCTGATCACATGGACCACAGCCTCACTTAACTCAGTGAAACTATGAGCCATGCCGTGTAGGACCACCCAAGACAGATGGGTCTTGGTGGAGAGTGCTGACAAAACGTGGCCCACGGGAGAAGGGATGGCAAACCACTTCAGCTTTCTTGCCTTGAGAACCCCATGGATAATACGAAAAGGCAGAGATATAACATTGAAAGATGAACTCCCCAAGTCAGTAGGTGCCCAATATACTACTGGAGAAAAGCAGAGAAATAGCTCCAGAAGGAATGAAGAGGCTGGGCCAAAGAGGAAACAACACCCAGTTGTGGACGTGTCTGGTGGTGAAAGTAAAGTCCAATGGTGTAAAGAACAATATTGACTAGGAACCTGGAATGTTAGGTCCATGAATCAAGATGAATTGGAAGTGGTCAAACAGGAAATGGCAAGAGTGAACATCGATATTTTAGGAATCAGTGAACTAAAATGGACTGGAATGGGCGAAATTAATTCAGATGACCATATATCTATGACTGTGGGCAAGAATCCCTTAGAAGAAATGGAGTAGCCCTCATAGTCAACAAAAGAGTCTGAAATGCAGTACTTGGGCACACTCTCAAAAATAACAATGATCTCCGTTTGTTTCCAAGGCAAACCATTCAATATCACAGTAATCCAAGTCTATGCCCAACCAGTAATGCTCAAGAAGTTGAAGTTGAACAGTTCTATGAAGACCTACAAGATCTTCTAGAACTAACACCAAAAAAAAAAGATGTCCTTTTCATTATAGAGGACTGGAATGCAAAAGTAGGAAGCCAAGAAATACCTGGAGTAACAGGCAAGTTTGGCATTGGAGTACAAAATGAAGCAGGGAATAAGCTAACAGACTTTTGCCAAGAGAACGCACTGGTCATAGCAAACACCCTTTTCCAACAACACAAGCCATGACTCTACACATGGACATCACCAGATGGCCAACACTGAAACTGGATTGACTATATTCTTTGCAGCCAAAGATGGAGAAGCTCTATACAGTCAGCAGAAACAAGACCAGGAGCTGACTGTGGCTCAGATCATGAACTCCTTATTGCCAAGTTCAGACTTAAATTGAAGAAAGTAGGGAAAACCACTAGGCCATTCAAGTATGATCTAAATCAAATCCCTTATGATTATACATCTTAGAGTGCGAAGTCAAGTGGACCTTAGGAAGCATCACTGCAAACAAAGCTAGTGAAGGTGATGGAATTCCAGATGAGCTATTTCAAATCCTAAAAGATGATACTGTTAAAGTGCTGCACTCAATATGTCAGCAAATTTGGAAAACTCGGCAGTGGCCACAGAACTGGAAGAGGTCAGTTTTTACTCCATTCCCAAAGAAGGCAAAGGTGGGGAGTTAGAAATAGAGGCAAATATAGTTGTAGTCCTTAAGAACTCACCGTTTAATTGGCCACAGGAGAGGCAGGGTGGCAGGAACAGGAAGCTACCACGTGATGAAATGTAACAGCTGACATTACAAAGACCGCAGGGCAAAAGGAGTGGAGGGGGCTTGCTGGGACTTGGGAGCTAGATAGATATTTTTCTGAGAAAGCTTCCTGGAGGAGGTAGACAATGTGATGGTGCTGGAAAACAGACGAGACAGAGAAAGAGAAGAAAGAGCACATAAGCAAAACTTCTTCACATGCTTGCCCTTCCAGAACTAGTTTAGTAATCACCTGTTCCATGAAGCCTTCCCAGGCAGAACTGTCTGCCCCTCCCCCAGGCTCTCAAAGCCTCCTATTACAGAATGTACATCATTGTTTCCTTGCCTGTTTGTCTCTGCTCAAGGGCCTCACACCTAAGGAAGGAAGGAAGGAAGGAAGGAAAGAAGGAAGGCAGAAAGATTTGACTTTAAGGGGACTGGGTGCTGCATTCAAGGTGGGGTATAATATTTATATGTTCACAATTGTGTAACCAACGCCCAGATCAAGTTATAGAAAGCTTCTAGCATTCCAGACACTGCGGACTTCCTCACTGTACCAGAGTCACTGTCAAGAGCTGAACCAGTAAGATGATATAACTGGGAAGTACCATCTACGAGAATTATGAAAGAATTTCAAGCATTCGGGCTGGAGAAGCCAAGTGTTGGGGTGAGGTCGTTATGTGTGTGAAGGACTAGCATGCAGAGTGCAATTAGACTTGTCCTGTGGGTGGCAGTGGGGAGCCACAGGGAGAAGCATCTCAGTCCAGCATAAAACCTTTCCTACAACCAGAGCTGATTCTAATTGGAAGCAGCCCTCTAGAAATGATAAGTGAGGTCCCCTCACTAAGAGGTATCAGTCAAGCACTGTACTGATGAGTGTTTATCAGCAGTGATGGGGTGGGGACAGGGGACTCAGCTGGAGATAACTCCTTCCAACTCTGAGCTTCTGGAATTCTTTGAGAGTGGCAGAGAGGACTCAATTATTTTTCTCCCCCCTCCCCGGAGGATAACATTTTACTTAATTGCCAGTACTGTGCAGGCCCAACATAATCACTGCTGAACAAGTAGTCATCAACTATAGACCAACCAAGCCAGAGGGACCCTGGGGCTCCCTACCCTGGTGCCCACAAACTGGGAAGATGGAGCAGATGCTAGGGTGCCCCAGTGAGAGGGGACAGGCACGTGCAAGAGAAGCTGGCTGCCTCCCCCACGTGTCAAACTATCACGGGGACAACCACCCCCTCATCTCCTCAGCCCTTTCAGCCTTGGTCCCCCTTGGGGGGCGAGTGGTCATGACATCATGGCTCCTGCCACTACCTGAGGGGTCTTTCTGCTCTGCCCCAGAGGTCAGAGCAGGACAGGTGCCTGGCTCCCTCATGAGCAGGACCACACAGGACCCAACAGCCACACGGCCACCTGGGGGAGTAACAGCCTGTGTCAACTGCAGGCTCCTGGAAGGACTCCCAGTCTGGAGTTTAACACCCTCCCACTCCAGCCCCCAGCCAGCTCTTCTTCCAGAGAAGGAAAAAAAAGCAATTTCCCCCAAAACTCTTTTTTTTCTTTCCCTCATGGACGATTTTAGAATTCCTCCAAGTCACTACCCAGCTCTTCCCACCTTCCTCTTGCCCCCTCTCAATAAGGAGGAAAGGAGAGAGGTGTGTTCGGAAGAACCCCTCCGTGTTCCTCCATCCCACCTGGACTGGGCACCAAGGATATGGGTCTCAGGCCCTTCTGCTGAGCTTAGAGCGATCTTTGGGGTGAAAGCCAGGAATACTCTGCCAAGAAAAAAACAACAACGTATGCAGGAGATTTTGCCTTCTATTCCAGGGGGAGACCGGGCGCTGTTGGACTCCCGAAGTCCATCAGCGAAGCCCCTAGTTTAGCGGGGAAGGCTCGGGGTCCCTTCACTATGAAAGCACAGCCCAGAACGCTGTCTGGGGAGGGCTAGCAGCTCCAGCCCCAGAGAAGCGCCGGAAGACCCCGCTCCCCAGCCTCCGGGTGTCCTTACTGGACGTCGCAGGCTCTGTTTGCCCAGTTCCCCAATGGGCGTCCAGGGCCCTCCGACCCTGGGGGGCCGGATAGGGAGACTGGAAAGACACGGAGCTGGATGGGAGACGGGGTGGGGTGACAAGTGACTCCCGGAGGGTCTCCCGTATCCGGGGGAGGGTGGAAACCTGGGTGTGGTGAGGAGGTGAGACCCACGCCTGGCACCGCGCGGGGAAAGCGCGGGCCCGGACGCGGTGCCCACGGCAGGCGCGGCGCCCCGGGCGCTCCCTGGGCCCGAGGGCGGGGCCCTCGCCGGGCGGCCCCTCCCCGCCTGCCCCCGCCCCTCCTCCGGCCCCGGGCTCCCCGGCCCGGCTGGCCCTCCTGCCGGCGGGCGGGCGGGCGAAGCGGCACTCGGGCAACGCGCGCGCCCGCACCAGTAGCCGCGAGCCCGCCGGCCAGGGCCATGGGCTGCGACGTCCGGGTGTCGGGGCTGTTCCGCCGCAACCTGCAGCCCACGCTCACCTACTGGAGCGTCTTCTTCAGCTTCGGCCTGTGCATCGCCTTCCTGGGCCCGACGCTGCTGGACCTGCGCTGCCAGACGCGCAGCTCGCTGCCCGAGATCTCCTGGGTCCTCTTCTCGCAGCAGCTCTGCCTCCTGCTGGGCAGCGCCCTCGGGGGCGTCTTCAAGAGGACGTGAGTGCCAGCCCCTGGCCCTTCCTGTCGCCCTCGTTCTTCCCCCCCGCGGGGCTAGCGCCGGGGGTCATCCCCGGCTCAGGAAGGCCGCGATCACCCCTCCCCGCCCCGCCAGCCGTGCTGTGCCTTAGCCGGAGGGCTGCCTCCCGACCCACCCCCTCCCCAGCTCTCTCCCCAAAACTCTCTCCGGAGACTGAAGGTGACTTTTGGATTATTTATTTGCCGTTACTCATAGACCCAGCCCTCATCCTGCTTATCCCACCCCAGCCCCTTAGGGAGAGTGGCAGCGAGCTCCCAGAGGCTGCGGGGTGGCCTCTGGCACAACCCGTTGGAGGTCTGCCGTAGCCCCTGCCGCTGGGGTAGAATTGAAAGTGAGGTGGCAGGAGAGGGAGTGGACCTCAGGGGCTGTGCCCGGTGCCAGGGCCGGCTGCAGCCGGACAGAGTGCCCTGGGGCGGGCTCCACTCAGATCCTCAGCTCCAGAGCAGCCAACAAAGGGTGTCCCTTCCCTGGTGACCACAGGCTAGTGGGTCCTGGGTGGTCCTGCTCCTGGGGTCGCCAGGGTTCCTGCACTGGCCCCTGCAGGCAGCACCCTTCTGCCTCTGAGACAAGCAGGACCTTAGCGCTGAGTTCACCGAAGGGGAGGTGCAGGGTGACCCACCCGTAGCTCAGTGAGGTGACCCTCCATCTCTGGCCTGGGGTCTCCCTCTGCTTTTCCCACCCCATGTTACTCTGCCCGATGTCTGCCCCAGGGCAGGGCTCTGGGCTCTGTCTGGCATGGCCCCCAGAGGCTCCGCTTTGCCTACCATTGCAGAGCCTCGTTCTCCAGGCTTGAATTTGACCGGGCCACCTCCATGCAGCCCTTTGGAAAGGCGGCAGGATCCGCTCCCCAGGGCACCGGGGAGAGGAGACTCAAAGCAGGGGCTGGATGACTTGCGAGCTAGAGGCTGCTGGAGGCGTCCCTAGTCCTGGCTTCTGGCTGGGTGGTTTCCTGGACTGCATGGCCTCAGACAGGCAGAAGCCTGGGAACCAAGCCACAGTGGAAGCCTCTGGGGGGATGTGGGGGTGGGATTCTGGGCCGAAGCTCTGCCCTTCCGCTCACCGCTAGGAGTGTCTGTGAAGTGGGTCCCCTAGAGCTGATGGAGGGGAGCACAGTGTCCATGCATGGAGATCCCACTTAGTGCCGCCCAGCTGACCAAGCACGATCAATTCACGAGTGATTATCCCCACAGCCAAAATCCTCTTGTAAGCCAAAGAAGTCTCCTCTTAAGAAGCAAGTGTCCTTATGGACACTAGTGTTTCTGTGGGTTTTGTACAAGAGTGGATGCGTGGAGAACTCAGAAAATCTTAAGAAAAAGCTCAAGATTCTTTCTGATTCTGCCTACGGGTTTCTTTAGAAATCATTCAGGGTATTTTTCTGTTTTTGTTTTTAAGTATTTTGACTTACAAAAGCTCCCTTACCTGGAACTTTTTAGAAACCTGTGTAGGGCGAAGAACAGGAAGGGGAATGAGGATAATTCTAAACGGCAGGTTGGCATGCCAGGATTTGTGAGAACAGCAAAGATACACACCCAACTGGGCCAGCTCTTCCTTACCTGCTCAGGGCCTCCCTCGGGCTCCTTACTCAATGAGGGGCTCTAAACAGGCAGTGGGAAGGGTCTTGGCACAGGAAACTGGCTCAGGGAAAAGGAGAATAATCATGGTGGCAGTAATAGCTTGCTTTTTTGAACATTTAGGCCATGCCAAGCACTGTTTTTACTTGGGCTTCTGCGGTGGCGCAGTGGTAAAGAATCCACCTGCCAGTGATGGCATGCAGGAGACACAGGTTCGATACCTGGGTTGGGAAGATCCCCTGGAGAAGGAAACGGCAATCCAGTCCAGTATTTTGCCAGGAACATTCCTTGGACAGAGGAGCCTGACAGGGTCTCAAAGAGTCGGACATGGCTGAGCACACAAGCCTGTACTTCTTTCTTAGTAATGTTCTTGTATCAGCTCATTTAACCTTCATGACAATCCGGTAGATAAGGTCTATTATCTGCATGTTGTGCAGAAGGAGGCCAAATCACAAGGAGCTTAAGAAACTTGCCCGAGTTCACAGAGCTATTAAGCTGGCCAGGATATGAACCCACACATTTGTGTCTAGAACCAGATAGTTTGGAAATGCCTCTTGCTTTTTCATAAAAAAGCAAGCTGACTCATAGTAGTCAGCTTCAGCTCTGCAGGGTACAAGTTATACCATATACTCTCCAGGCAGAGGCATACTGTCCATGCTCATGGGCTGAGGATTCTTAAGCGGATACTTCCGGGGAGGACACTGTGGGCTTCTGGGGCCTCCTGCTGGGACATGAGGAGTGGGAGTCGGTCGGGTAGGGCAGGGGGAGTGTGTCCCACTTGTGATTCAGGTTTAAATTGTGAACCTCAGTCCTCCCACGCCAAGACGACATGTCCTTATCCTATCCCTTGGTTAAGAGCAAAGTAGACGTCAGTGGAAGTAGAGGGAGGTCACAGGAGTGGCCTGTGCGCAGACAGGAGTCATCACCTACCTAGAGCTGGACAGCTCATCACAATCCTCTATCCCTCAAAGCAAACAGAACCTCTGCCAGCCTGAAATCAGTCTCTCATCCTCTGCTCCTTAGCTTGGGCCTCACCTCGAGCTAAAATGCTAATACCACCAGGGCTAGCTTTTCAGCTTAAGCGATTACTGCAAGTGTGCCTAGTTCTGCAGTGGGGGGTTGGTTTAACAAACTGGGATGGGAGGGCCAGCTGTTGCGAGGGAGAGGGAAAAGTGTGGGAGGGCACACGCCAGGGAGGGGACAGTCAGAGCAGCGCCCTTTCTCGGGGCTCCCGCTCAGGTCCTGCCCAGTCCTTGGCCTGCACTGAGGAGCAGCGCTGAACTGACTTTCTGGTTGCCTCCACAGGGATGTGCTCTGGAGGGACTGGGTGTGGAGAGCCTCAACATCAGCCTGGGTGCAAAGGAGGGCAGGAGCCCTCTTCTGGGGGAGGCGGGAAACCAGCTCTCCCTCTCTTCTGACGCCGTCGGAGAGCTCGAAGGAGGCACTACATGTAGGCCAAGAGGGGAGACGGATATGTTTAGGGCTAGAAGAAGCTGGACACGACCTTCCTTAGAAAAATCTTATCAAGAGCAGGAAGCTTTTCAGAAAAAAATGCAAAGCCACCTAGCTGGCAGGGTGTGTAGATATGTGCTTTGTCAGACAGGAAGAAAGGGTGAGTATTTAGACAAAAGGTTGGGGTTTTGTTCCTGGTTTCACAGGGACCTGGCTTACAACCCTGGGCAGTTTGGGAGACCCCTTAATCTCAAAGATATTAGGGCATATAAATGACTTTCAGAGCTCCCCCAACCTTTCCCCAGCCTTGCCTGGGTGTCTCCTCTGTGTGTGTGCTCTTAATTGAAGGCTTGAGTTTGTCTTCTCTTTGCTCTATTCACTATCTTTTTCGCTACCTTTCTGTTTTTCCCTCCGTTTCTTACAAGTCCCACCTTGCCAAGACCCACCTCTGCCTCTCCCCTGCCCACCGCATGGAACCCGGTCTCCGTGGACATTTCCCCAGGCCACCCTGACCTACTTCCCCAGGATGCTGGCTCCCCATGGTCCTGGGAACACAGTGTGAAAGCCAGTTCCCTTCTCTGAGCCAGGCCCGGGTTGGTCTCCCATCTAGAAAGCCTCCTCCTCTCGCGCCAGCAGCTTGTCCACCTTCCAGCGTGCAGCAGACCTGGGCTTTGAAAATCTGTCTCCACAGGAGATAGCATCTGGCCCAACAGTTTCACTTCTTCAAAGAACTGAAACGTCCACACGAAAGCTGGTACATGAATGTTGATAGCAGCATCATATAGCATCATAGCAGCTGTTCAGAACAGCCAAACGTTTATCCGCAGATGGATGGGCAAACCGAATGGAATATGATTCAGTCATAAAAAGGCATGAAGTCCTGACTCATCCTATAAACGGGTGATCTTTGACAACGTTATGCCCGTCACAGGAGACCACACACTCTTATGGTGCCGTTTTCATGAAAGTTCAGAGTTGGGAAAATCTCTAGAGACAGAAAGTAAATGAGTAGTTTCTTAGGGCTAAGGGTTCGTGCAGAGAGGAACGGGGAGTGACTGCTGATGGGTGAAGGGTTTCTCTTGGGGGTGATATAAATGCTCATAGATCATGGTGATGGGTTCATAACTCTGAATAACTTTTTGAAAAAACACTTAATTGTGTGCTTTGAATAGATAGTTTATGGCATGTAAATTATATCTCAATTTTTTTTAATTAAAAAAAATCTCAAAACCCATCCTAGCCTTTAATTCAGTAATTTAACAAATATCTCTTGAGCCAGACCCTGTTTTCAGGGTGAATATGACACAGGTCCCTGCTCCTAAGGTGCTTACATTCTGGAGGACTATTTTAGTGAGATGGAGGAAATAAAGCAAGGTAAGGATGTGGAGTTACAGAGTTGGGGTTACTTTAGCTCTGTGGGGAAGACCTCTCTGTGCTGACACCTGACTGCAGGAGAGAGCCATGCAAGCAAAGGATGTGGGGAGAGGTGTCTCAGGCAGACAGGGCTACAAGTTTAACCGGTGTGCAGGGAGCACTCTGTGTGGGCCCAGCACCCGCCGGGCCAGGGGACGTCGTCATGTGAGGGTGCTGCCCTGATCTGGGTCTAATGGGCAGCTGCCTTTGACTGAGATCCCTCCCAAGTCAGGCTCCCTTGTTCCTCCTTCAGGGTCCCCTCAACCTTAGCAGAGGGTATCGAACAGGCTGGGGTGTGAGTGTGGGGGTAACCCCGCTGCTGGGCTTTCCCGTGCCCCTCCTTTGGGTGTCAGCCCTGCCCTTTCTCCCAGGCTGGACCAGAGTCTGCAGCCCACCCTCGCCCCTGTGGGGTGGAAAAGGTCTGGATGCCTCTGGCGCCTCCTGGGTCTGCCTTCTGCCCCTTGCCCTTCGGGGAGGAGCTTGTCCAAGGTGGACAGAGGGACTCCCTCGCGGTAGAACTGTGAGGGGAACGAGGCCGCATTCTCCCCCACACCCGGGCAGTCGGGGGTGGGACCCTGGCTGACATCTGCCTGTTCATGCCCTTCCCCTGCTTCGGAGCCAGGCAGCCCCGCCTCTTATCACGGAACCAGAAAGGCCAGCGCAGGCGCGTGGGGGGTCACAGGTGCCCTCTGGGCAAGGCCGAGCCCTGGGCTGAGCAGTCAGCCGTGCTCAAGGTCACCCGGCCAAGGTGGGCGGCAGCTCAGCACTGCCCGCGGAGAGGACCCGACTCTGCTCCTGCCCCCATCTGCACCTCCTGTGTGGGGCCGTTAATAAGTAACTCGGACATTTCCCCGGCTTCCTGAGGAAGGGCTCCCCAGACTGTCTCGGGGGACTGGAGCCCTTCTTTCCACCAGCCTGCACCGGCTTCAGAACCCCGACCAGGGAGGGACAGGCGGTGATACCACCCTGGCCTTCTCCCAGGTTGCGGTCAGAAGCTGGGTCCCCGCGGGGCCTGTCTCACACCCCTCTCGTCTGGGCCCGCCTCCCGACGTGTAAAGTGAGGGTAGGGCTCTTCGGTCCTTGCTGCCACTCTGGCAGTTTCCCGGCCAGCCTCACAGGATCGCCCCAGAGGGCTTGGCAGCGGGAACCAGGTGCAGGGCTGGGGATCAGGCAAGAGCTGGCTCCAGGCCTCTGACCCTGAATGCTGAGCGGGCCAGTGTGCCCCCCTGGGGCAGCCCAGGACCTGCAGGTGAGCTGCAGACGGCTGAGCGAGGGAGGCGGACAACTAAGCAGAGGGGGACAAGCGGACACCTCACTCCCTCCGCACAGGAGCCTTGCAAGGCAGCGCTCACCATCCTCGATGTAAGCAGAGAAACTGAGGCTCAGAAGGGCTAAGTGCAAATGCCTTGCCCCGAGCCACCCTCTGGGAACTGGCAAAGGTGGGCCTAGGACCAGTCTTCTGATTACAAACACATCCGTGCTGCCAAAGCGGCAGTGACCTTGAAGAAAAGTTCAAAGTGTTAGTCGCTCAGTCGTGTCCTACTCTTTGCAACCCCACGGACTGTAGCCCGCCAGGCTCCGCTATCCATGGGATTCTTCAGGCAAGAATCCCGGAGTGGGTTGCCACTCCCTTCTTGAGGGATCAAACGCAGGCATCGTGCGTTGCAGGCAGAGTCTTCACTGTCTGAGCCACCAGGGAATGACATTGTTGTTCTTAATTTTCAATTATCCACATTCTTCGAAGGGACCCTTGACCAAATCACTGTGACCAGACCAATTAGTGTATTTCAGTCTGGCTCTAGGATGTCTCTAGGACTCCTTTTTTCTTGATAACATTACCATCCGAAAGAAATTTGTTCAGGGTGATTTTTGAAATGACCAGGCACAGCCCCGCCAAAACAGCTGGGGAGGGTGAGCAGCCTGGGATGCAAACCCAGTGTTGATTGAGTTGCAGCTGTCCCCATTTCCTGGGAACTGGTCTTCACCCCTGGCTGCCCCCACCCCACCCCAAGGTACCCCCAGGAACCCAGCTGCCAGGCTGCAAGCCCAAACCACGGCCTGAGATTGGCAGGAGCCGGCCCGGCTTGGCCTGGGGTTAGCAGAAGGGACTTCCCAGGCCAGCCTGCCTCCAGCCTTTCCTTTCCTCGAGTTCTGTTTCCATCCCTCTCTCCTGTCTGTCCCTGGGCCTGGGAAAAAAAGGGCCCCCTCTGGATACTGAGTGTCCCTCTCTAGAACAGCAAAGCGAGAGGGTGCCCACTGGAGAGAGGAGAGGCCTGGCAGGGCTGCCCACTGGCCCCCAGCCCTTCTGAGCCCCAGCCCTGTCTCCCGAGCCGCCTGCTGTCTCGCTCTGCACCTTCTGGTCACCTGGCCCACTGGACTCTTTATCTTGTCACCTCTGTCTCCTTCTCTCTGTCACCACCATGCCATCAGCCTGCTAACCGTCTCTGATCCCTTTGTTCAGGCCGTGCTGCGTAGGGTGATAAGACAGGCCTTCCTCAAGCATTCCCATCTCACTGGCAATATTCAGCAACCCCAGATCAAACGCCTCAGGGATGGGGTCCAGGCACAGTCCAGCCGTGGGTCCCGCAAAGAGCAGAAGGCAGCAGTTTCCTTAGGAAGCTTGCGATGGAGCCAGCGTTATCGGGAGGCAGTTGGAGCTCCCGGAACAGGAGCAGAGAGTCCACTCGGTTCTAGTGACTTCAGCCGTTTGCTGCACCTCCTAAGTCCAAGGCTCTGCAGAACCTGGCCTCACACTCTCCTCTCACCTTGGCGGGGTCTGTGGCCCAGCACCTGCCTTTTTACGCACACACGTGTGTGCACACTCCCCCATGGGAAAGCAGCATGGCGTAGGGAACAAGTCGGCAGCCCTGGGCGGCGGTCCGGGATCTGTCCACTGCTTTCTTAGCCCTTCTCCTAGCCATCTCTGATCCCTCTCTGACCTCCGTTTCCTGTGAGTCACACGAGGCCCAGTTGCAAGGTCTAGCTCATAGCTTTGTCGTGTGCACCAAGTGTCCTGGACGCTGTGAACAAGTGTCCTTGTTCTCATGCCCACCTAACGTTAGTTCTCCCTTCTTTCCCCACACCTTCCCACACTCCTGCCCCTCGCAGCTCACCGACCCCAGGTCAGGTGCCCCCAGGACTGTCCTACTTAACCCCAGGCTACTTAACCACTCTCATCCAGGTTTTTCAAGACAGGAATGATAGTGTTTTTCCGGAGAGCTTTAGGAGTAATCCTTGAGGGTACTACTTCGCCTTTTTGTACTCGGAGCACCTGTGCTTCACCAGAAAGTGGCGAGTGAGGAAGTGGCAATGCCAGTCCATGGAGTAGCTCAGAGGGGAGACCTTGAGGAGACGGGACCCTCTGCTACCCCTGAAGTCAGGCCGCCCCGGAGGCTGCCCAGTCAGTCTTGTGCAGGGAAAGGAAGGGGAGAGAGCCATCTGAGAGCTCTGTCGGCCTGCGAGGTGTGGCCATCTTCTCTGTGCCAGTACCAGGAGACGGCCCACCGGGGAGCAGGAAGCAGAGCACGTGAAGCTCGGGGAGCAGGCCAGCTGTCTGTGCCGGAGGCCAGGGCTGCGGGGGGAGCAGGACAGGGGCTGGGGTGGGGACCCGAGTAGGCCTCCCCACAGCACGACTCCCTCTTACTGCCCTTCTGGCGGCTAAGTCTCCCCTGCCTTCTCACACACAGCTCTGAGCTGGGAGTTGGCAGTGGTCATGATGGGTAGACCAGCCTGCAAACAAGAAGACAAGGAAATAATGATCCACTGCTATCAGCAGAGCCCTTCTGATAAAGGATTTAATCAAAGATGGAACGAGATGAAAAGCTGAGCACCAAAAGGGTCAGAGGCAAGAACTCCTAGGAAAGGACAGTCTGAGGGGTCCCCTGGGGCCTCTCGCCTGTTGTCAGTGAGCTGGAAATGCAGGTCTTAACGTGTAAATACTGACTCTCACCAACCCCCTTGACCCTCCAGGTCTGGAGAGTCAGATGGAGGTTTCTAGGGCTCTCCAACTTTTCATAATCTGAGCTGCTTCCTCTACAAACCCTCCCTTCCAGAACCTTCTTCTGCCCATCTCCTCGTCCCCTGCACCCACCTTAGCCTTTCAGACTGGCCTCAGAAAACACGAGGCTCCCTTCCTTTCTTGAGAGTCCGGTTGCTGGGCAGGTGTACCCGAAAGACCTCGACAAACCTGTAGGCTTCCATTCAGTGCTCACTCAGCAGCTGCTCTGGGCTCCTCCAGAGAAAGCTCTCCACCCAGTCACTGCTCCGTGGAGAAGGCTGAGGGCCTTGCTTCTGGACACTGGCCGGGCACGTAGAAAGGTCACCAGATTACCCAGATACCTGGGCTGAGGGCTTGGTTTGGGCAGCTTGGGCCTGGCGCCTGCAGAGGGCCCGGTGTGCCCTACACCTGTGTATGGGGGGTGGCCTGGCTGCCCTTCAAGGCCCACCTCCAGCCTCACATACGTGGCACAGCTCCCCGGAGATGCTCAGAACCGATTCACCCCACACCTTCCCTGTGAGGGATGGAGGTATCTTCACGTCATAATTGTTTATCAGCAAACGGTTTAAAGTAAATGATATAAGATCACTTTTATAAGTCCAATAATAGCAATTATGCTTTGTGAAACATCCCTTACATAGTTCTGACGACCACCCTGTGCGGCAGGGACTGTCACTGGAGGAGACTCAGACATCTTGCCCACAACCTATAGCTAATAAGCGACAGAGCACCACAGCTCCCTTTACCCTCGGACCAGAGGATGAGAGGAATGTCTCGGCTTCCCTGGGAGCCTACCCAGCGAGTAGATGAGTAGAGGGGGCTGGAGGGGTCCTCACGCGAAGGGCTGCAGCCCCATCCACTGACCTCGCCCCCCACCCTGCAGCCTGGCCCAGTCGCTGTGGGCCCTCTTCACCTCCTCCCTGGCCATCTCCCTGGTGTTCGCCACCATCCCCTTCTGCCGGGACGTGGAGGTGCTGGCCTCCGTCATGGCACTGGCCGGCCTGGCCATGGGCTGCATCGACACCGTGGCCAACATGCAGCTGGTGAGGATCTACCAGAAGGACTCGGCCGTCTTCCTCCAGGTGAGCCCCCGCGGGCCTGGGGCTGGGGCGGGGCGGGGCTCAAAGGAGCTTCCTCAGCCTTCTGCCCAGGCCGGGTGTCCCTTCCTCATGGCCAGGACGGTGAGCTGGAAAGAGCAGCAGGATCAAGTTCAGAGTGACCACCTCCAGCTGGGCCAGGCTGGCTGTTATCTCTGGACTTGGGTGTCTTCAACTCTAAAACGGGGTGATGACCACTGTGCGCAGGGTCACAGGAATCTAAGTGCGAATGAGGAAAGGCTCTTTGTAAACTGGGAAGGGGCGTGATGGAAGGACTTGCTGTTCTCTCGTCTCCTGTGTTTCTTCTTCCATCCTTCTCCCCCCTCTTACCCAGGACTCTAGTCCAGCCCGTCCCTTTATCAACGCGTCTTCCCTTTGGGGTGTTACTTGGTGGATTCTAGCAGGGGGATAGTCCCAGCTGAGGGTTAAGCTTTGGGAAAGAAGGGAGTGAGGGAGGGGTTGGCCACTGTCACCAAGTTGTCTCAGGCAGGAAGGTGGGGACAGGGGCTTCACTCCTCATCCCTTCTGCCTCCCACCCTCTGCTGCTCCCAGGCAGGGGCTCCCCAGACTGGACACACGGTGGAGTCATGCAAAGTCTGAGCCATGCCTTCACCACCCCCAATTCTCTTCCCTGCCAGGTTCTCCATTTCTTTGTGGGCTTTGGGGCACTGCTGAGCCCTCTCATTGCCGACCCTTTCCTGTCTGAGGCCAACTGCTTGCCTGCCAATAGCACAGCCAATGCCACCTCCAGCAGCCATCTGTTCCATGCCTCCAGGGTCCTGGACCGCCAGCACCCTGAGGCCCAGCCTTGGTCCAACCGGACGCCGCCTGGGCTGCCCTCGCAGGACGGGACAGGGACCCGTGTGTCCTATGCCTTCTGGATTATGGCTCTGATCAACGTGAGTGCCCCTGGGCAGGGTTGGGTGAGGACTAGTGGACAGTCCCCTACCAGCTCCCAGTACAGATTCTTCCGTTTCTGAGACATGGACTGGGGCTGAGATGTGCCTTCAGGAAGAGGGAGAGCTGACCCCTAGAGATGAATCCTGACCACAGGGAGTCACAGGAGGTCACCTCTGAGGCCCTTCAGTTGTGACATCCTGGGATTGAGATTCTCCAAGGAGGTAAAACAGTGAGCAGGTTTAGCGCCATGACATCAGGGTTGACTTCCAAGTCCTCAGAGCTCCCCTAAGGCAACCAGCTCTTCTTCTCCAAGGGCAGGTGAAGTGGACCCCGGGACAGAGCCCTGCAGGACACGCCAGGCTCCCCTCCGGGGTCCTCAGTCATTAGTGGGCTTCTCCTGTTCCCGCTGTGAGGTGGGCCCCCATGGAGGCTGGAAGATGGACAAGATGACCTCCAAGGGACCCTGCATGAGGTGGCTGCCCTGGTGGGGACAGAGTGGGGAGATCACCACATGGTGGCCAGGGCAGATCCTGGGGCCCCCTGCACCCCAGCTCGCATGCTCCTCTGCCAAGTCAAGGCTGACTCGCACCTGGCTGGAAGCCCCTGGGGCCCTGCAGCCTAGGATGGCCCAGGCTGGGGCCAGAGTGAGAGGGCAGGGAAACCCCGCCAGCTCCTGGCCAGCTTAGGGCCGATGGCTGGGAGCAGCAGGGGCAGGCACTGGGGTGGGGGGCATCCGCCTGACCGTGGGGTACAGGTGGAGCAGGTGCTGGGGTTGAGAGGTCCACCCAGCCGTGGGGTGCAGGTGGAGCAGGTGCTGGGGTGAAGGGGCTGCAAGTGGAACAGGCACTTGGGTTGGGGGGTCCACCTGGCCATGGGGTGCAGGTGGAGCAGGCGCTGGGGTTGGGGGGTCTGCCTGGCCATGGGGTGCAGGTGGAGCAGGCGCTGGGGTTGGGGGGTCTGCCTGGCCATGGGGTGCAGGTGGAGCAGGCGCTGGGTCTGGCCGCAGGGTGCAGGTGGAACAGGCGCTGGGGTGGGGGGCGTCCGCCTGACCGTGGGGTACAGGTGGAGCAGGTGCTGGGGTTGGGGGAGGTTCCACCCGGCCGTGGGGTGCAGGTGGAGCAGGCACTGGGGTTCAGGGGGTCTGCCTGGCTGTGGGGTGCAGGTGCCTCATTGTTTGTCACCCTGACTTAGAGTCTGTTAGTCTTGTCACCCATCCCAAAGCAGGCAGGCTAGTCCTCAGAGTGGCGCCACACAGGTAGTATTGAAAGAAGCCTTTGAGGATACCCAGTCCCACTAACCGAGAAGGCAGGAAATGGCAACCCACTCCAGTGTTCTTGCCTGGGGAATCTCAGGGATGGAGGAGCCTGGTGGGCTGCCGTCTCTGGGGTCGCACAGAGTCGGACACGACTGACGCGACTTAGCAGCAGCAGCAGCCCCGCTAAACAGCCAGACCGTCACCGGCTCCAGGGCCTGTAAAGGGGCCAGTAAGAGACTTGACCAGGCTGGAACCCTGGCTTCCGGCACAAAGCCCTCCCAGCTGCCCTGTAATCAACTGCTCACTTCCCTTCTCTTTTGTAACTTTCCCTGTACCAGAGTCCTCACGGGAAGGCCTCAAAAGTGCACCCGTCTCCCTCTGCTCCTTCCCTTTTCTTCCCATGCCCATCATTGTTTGGGGAACAATGCAGCTTCGGGCCTTGTCCTCCAGGGGGAACCTAGGAAGGCAAAGCACCCCGTCAGTACAGTGTCAAGGCTGAGACTCTGGACCAGGAAGCCGGAACGTCCAGCCAGCTTAAGCCCGAGGTCTGTTTTCTCTTGCTCCATGAGGCACAGACTGGAGGCACTTTGTTTGCTGCAGGATTTCCGGACTTTTTCCATTGGTTTGTGTCTGAAGATAAACAGTCCACCCCAGAAGAGAATGGGCTAAACATGCATGTGGGCAAATGCAAACACACAGGCCAGCCCACCTGGCATCCTCTGACTTCTAAGGTGGAGCCTCTCTTTCCTGAATGGGCCCTTAATAAAGATCCAGTGTGTTCCTGCTGGCAACATCAGCCACCCCTGGTGAAGTCCTTCCCACCACCCACCTCTCTGGAAAGCCCAGCCTGAGTGAGCACACCTCTTTTACAGCTGTTTCCCCTTGGCCTTCACCCAGGCATTCTGCTGCCAGAGGCCTCTGCATGTGGCTTCCTGTTTCCCCCATCAGATTGGAGAGAGGGCTTCACCTCCCGCATCAGACCCAGGACTCCGGAGCCAAGGGCCGTCTCCTCCATTCAGGCCCGGTTTATGGCGCTAATGCTGCTGGAGTGTGCCTGACTGACATTAATAAGTGGAAGGAGGCTCCCAAGGTGCCCCCAGGGAGGTGCCAGCTCAGGGGTGGTGTTTAGGTGACTTGGGGAAATGCCTGTGTGAGCCAGCCTGTCTCTAGGCAAGGTAGAGGCTTGCCCAGGGCAGTGCCAGGCAGAGGCTGGCAGCTAGCTGATGTCTGTGCCAGCTTTGCCTGTGAGCCCCGAGGAGCCCATTGGCCCCTGGGACACTTCTACAGCTCCCTGGGCTTCTTCTTCTAAAACAAAAGGAGCCAGGATGCAGTTATAGCAGAAAGGGCAGAGGTTAGACTTGACGAAGGACTTCCTGGCAGCAAGGGTGGTTAGACACAGGCAAGGCACCTGAGGGAGGCAGTGGAGGCAACTCCAGGAGAGGAGACATTTCTCATTGCTCTGGGGAGTTTGTAAAACCTAAGCGACTTAACGCAAAGATCAGTCAATCTGATTCTGGGCTCTGCATGCGTGTTGTTCGTAGCATGCATTTCTCAATCTAAAGGAGTCCCTGCCTCTGTTTACCTTGAGGGTAGCCCCTGTGCTTCTGTGAGGTATATCACCCAGAACAGCTCCTGACATGGAGATAGCACTGGTCAGAATCAGGATGCCTGGGCGCCAGTCTAATTCTGCCTCAAGTCAGTTGTGTGGCCCACACTAATGCTCTCAGACCTTCCCACTGCAGCAGGTCTAGACTAAGTGATAACTCTGAGCCTCAGTTGCCTCACCTGGAAAGTGGGTTTAATGATTTCGCCCAGCACATTTTAAAGAACTGTGATGAACAAAAGCCAGACTCCTTTCTAAAGCATCACATGCTCTACCAGCATGAATGAGTGTTGAGGGGCCATTTCCAGCCCTGCTCAGGACAAGGATGTTGGAAAGGAGTTTATCTCTTGCACGTCCGGTGCCAGCAGAGGCCCTATGTGAGTCCAAGCTTTGTGTGTGAGAAGCACCTGTCTGTTCAGGGAAATGACTGCGGTTGAAGTCTGGCAGCAATTACAGCAAGCCTGCAGGGGTCAAGGCACCTGGCTGTCTTAGCTGGGGCTGGGTCTCAGGGGGCGCCCTGTGGAAGGAGCCGTCATCTCCCAGGACCGTGCAGACCTCGGCCGCACAGCCAGACGGAGAGGGTGCTGCAGGCCAGGCTGGGAAACGGGCCACCTGGTGGGGCGCGGGTTCTCCTGACCCTCTGCCCGCCCCCAGCTCCCAGTGCCCTTGGCTGTGCTGTATCTGCTGTCCAAAGAGCGCCTGCTGGGCTGCTGCCCTCAGAGGAGGCCCCTGCTGCTGTCTGCGGACGAGCTCACCCTGGAGACACAGCCTCCTGAGAAGGAAGATGCATCCTCGCTGTCCCCCCAGTTCCACCCAGGTGAGGACTCTAAGGAACCCTCAGGCTCAAGGCCCCATTCCCCTGCTAAGCCCTGCTGCCCAGAGGGCAGACATGGATCACAGGTGGTAATGGCTGGGAAAAAAACCCTTAGCCCTGCTGGTCTCGAGGTGCAGGGAAGGGCAAGAGATGGAGCAAACGGGTCAGGAGGAGAGGAGAGCAGCTCCCGCCCCCACCTCCACCCTGCCTCACCCTGGCAGTGTGACCTCGGGCACCCTGCCTGTGTGACCTCGGGCATGCTGCCTAGCCTTCTGAGCCCTGCTTCCAACCGCCCTGCGAAACGGACGGGGGCTGTCCTCATGAGCTGTCAGAAGGTGGAGAAGGTGGGAGGCAGAAAGTGGTCTCCTTTCTGCCAGAACTGAGACCTGTCCCCCATTCCTGTGTCCCATCCAGGGCACGAGGACCTGTTCAGCTGCTGCCAGAGGAAGAACTTCAGAGGGGTCCCTTCTTCCTTTTTCGCCATCCACATCACAGCTGCCCTGGTCCTGTTCATGACCGACGGGCTGACGGTGAGCCTGCCCTCGGAGGGCACCCCTCATGGGGCACCCCCTGAGCCTCAAGTCTGGGCATGGAGAGAGAAAGGAGGTGGATCAAGGTTTCCTAGAGACCGCACCTCTAGTTCAGCTGATCCAAGTGTTTAAACCCAGTATAAGTCCCAGGGAAGAGCCTGTCTAGAACTGAATACAGCCTCTGGGAACTACGGTCTTCTGTGTTGTTCCGTTTTTACTTTCATGAACCCTGTGGATAGGGGACTCTGGTGTGTTACACTTTTTTCAAAGGGGCAGTGCCTTGTTCCCCCAGGTAGAGGTCATGCCATATAGACGCTAGGGCTTTCTGCTTCCTGGAACACTTTCCAAGCTTCGGCTTCTCAAGCCACGTGGTAAACAAGCTACAGGCAGTATCCGGGCCCAGCTAGCTATTCGGGCCACCAGTGACCTCTGTTACTCTATTTACTGCCTTTCTCCAGAAACCTCTGCAGGATTAGATTAGGACTGTTTGCAGTGGCTGATTAACTGGTTGCCGTATGAGGGACTCTCCAAAGAAAAGGCCCCGAAGGCCTAGATGACCTGGTAGAAAGTACTCAGGACAGAACCCGCTGACTTCAATGCTCAGTGTGACCTTGGGCAAGTCACTTCCCTCTGCCCTTTCATCTGTAAAATGAGATGCCTGTACACACCTTTTTTAGCTGCAGCACCTTTCCTTTAGCAAAAAATGAGCAGCTCCCGCCCCCACCTCCACCCTGCCTCACCCTGGCAGTGTGACCTCGGGCACCCTGCCTGTGTGACCTCGGGCATGCTGCCTAGCCTCTCTGAGCCCTGCTTCCAACCGCCCTGCGAAACGGACGGGGGCTGTCCTCATGAGCTGTCAGAAGGTGGAGAAGGTGGGAGGCAGAAAGTGGTCTCCTTTCTGCCAGAACTGAGACCTGTCCCCCATTCCTGTGTCCCATCCAGGGCACGAGGACCTGTTCAGCTGCTGCCAGAGGAAGAACTTCAGAGGGGTCCCTTCTTCCTTTTTCGCCATCCACATCACAGCTGCCCTGGTCCTGTTCATGACCGACGGGCTGACGGTGAGCCTGCCCTCGGAGGGCACCCCTCATGGGGCACCCCCTGAGCCTCAAGTCTGGGCATGGAGAGAGAAAGGAGGTGGATCAAGGTTTCCTAGAGACCGCACCTCTAGTTCAGCTGATCCAAGTGTTTAAACCCAGTATAAGTCCCAGGGAAGAGCCTGTCTAGAACTGAATACAGCCTCTGGGAACTACGGTCTTCTGTGTTGTTCCGTTTTTACTTTCATGAACCCTGTGGATAGGGGACTCTGGTGTGTTACACTTTTTTCAAAGGGGCAGTGCCTTGTTCCCCCAGGTAGAGGTCATGCCATATAGACGCTAGGGCTTTCTGCTTCCTGGAACACTTTCCAAGCTTCGGCTTCTCAAGCCACGTGGTAAACAAGCTACAGGCAGTATCCGGGCCCAGCTAGCTATTCGGGCCACCAGTGACCTCTGTTACTCTATTTACTGCCTTTCTCCAGAAACCTCTGCAGGATTAGATTAGGACTGTTTGCAGTGGCTGATTAACTGGTTGCCGTATGAGGGACTCTCCAAAGAAAAGGCCCCGAAGGCCTAGATGACCTGGTAGAAAGTACTCAGGACAGAACCCGCTGACTTCAATGCTCAGTGTGACCTTGGGCAAGTCACTTCCCTCTGCCCTTTCATCTGTAAAATGAGATGCCTGTACACACCTTTTTTAGCTGCAGCACCTTTCCTTTAGCAAAAAACCTTCTGTGGAATCCTCCTAAGTGGGGCACGTAGTGAAACTCTGCTCTGGCTGAGGGAGGCAGAGCCTGCCTGCCTGCCTGGACCTCGTGGGACTCCTCTGGGACCCAGATACGCCTTCCTGAGCCCCCGGCTCCTGTGGGTACTGTCTGCGGGCTGTGGCGCCCAGGTTCCAGCCTCAGCTCAGGCCCACATATGCCAGGTGGGCTCGGCTCCAGGCCTCTGAAACAGGGCCGGTCCCCGTGGGCCCAGACCACGCCTGCCCAGCTGGGGACACTGCAGGTGTGCTCAGCGGGACCCATCTCCCCACAGGGCGCATACTCCGCCTTCGTGTACAGCTACGCGGTGGAGAAGCCGCTGTCCGTGGGACATAAGGTGGCCGGTTACCTCCCCAGCCTCTTCTGGGGCTTCATCACCCTGGGCCGGCTCATCTCCATTCCTGTCTCCTCCAGAGTAAAGCCAGCCACCATGGTTTTCATCAATGTGGTAAGCAGCCCCTTTGACTGCTTGGAGACCCAGAAGAACCATTCACCCCGTGCCGCAGCCCTGCCCCAGGACACCTTCTCAGACTGGACTCTGCCCCAGGTGGGGCGGGGGAGGAATGTCGACATACAAGGGTGGGAAAGAGATGCTGGAGTGGAAACCCAAGGCGTGTGGCCCACTTGCATGGTCTTGGAAAAGCCCTTTCCTCTCTCTGGGGCTCAGACTTTGTACCCACTAAAGAAAGGGGATGTGGAAAGTGACTGGTGCTGTGTCAGGAGCAGGTCCCCGTGGACAGCCTGCCGAACGAAGAGGGAAGCAGTGCTGACCTCGATCCTCCCTGGTTCACCCTGGTGCCCAGGGAGGGGGTCAGAGCACTGTGGCTGGCAGAGGCACCATCTCGGGGATGGTGCCTTGGAATTTGCATCTTGCAGCTCTCCCAGAGTGGCACGTAGGATGACCTACAAGGAGCTAGACTCTCTGGAGCTCTGGGCCTGAGAGGTGGTTAAGACTTTCCATCCTGATGTGTATCCCTGCCACCACCATGACAAAGAGGTCCAGATTACAGATTCCTGTAAGGTTGTTTAGCCCAACTTCTGACCAGGGTTCAAATCACCTGTATAATACTGCTATCAAGGGGTCCAAAAGTCTGTCTGAAACACCCCTAGTGAATGGAAACTCACCACCTCTCCAAGAAGTCCAGTCCACTGTCAGAATGTACTTTCTTGGGTTTCTAGAGGAGAGAGGGTTGGGAAATAATGTAGAGGCTCTTGCCTGGAGAATCCCATGGATGGAGGAGGCTGGCAGGCTACAGTCCATGCGGTCGCAAGAGTCGGACACAACTGAGCGACTAAACCACCACCACCACCATAGAGGCCAGAGGTCATGAGCCCCAAGAAAGGCCCTTGGACTGGGCCTTGTGCTGACTGATGACTTAAAAGAAAGAACTTTTGTTCAGTGTAGCTGGGAGGTGGGGGTGGCATAGAAGCCAAACTCAGAGAGTTTGGGAATTCCTGATGGTGCGGGTTAGTGGTGAGGACTCATTGCTTCTACTGCAGGGGGCATGGATTTGATGGGGGCTGAGAGCAGGAAAGGGAAGGGAGAGGGAGAGAAGGAAGTACATGTGTGAGGATTACAAATACCTCTGAGCTGAACAGGCTTGTTTGACAAGAGTTGGGTGGTATGAGTAGGTTTGCGGCAGAGGAGAAAGGGAGGGAGCCTGTGAGGACACGGGGTCAGAGGGGATGCGAATGGGGAGGCCGGGGAGAGGCGAGGGGTCAGAGGACAGCGTGTGGAGCAGGGGTGGCATGATGCAGGTCCCCCTGGGGGAGAAGGTGAGGGTACAGAGGCTGCTGGTGGCCCGGCTCTCCAGCACAGGAGGCCAGCTGCTTAAAGAGAGAGTGACTCTGGGTTTGGGAGAAAGCAGGAAGTTGGAGGCCTCCACGGGACTCAGGCACTGGCAATAAACTCACCCGGGGTGCTGGGTTTAAAGAGGAAAGTCAGATTTCTGGGTCCAACTCAGACTTGGTGAATCCGAAGGTCCAGGGTTACGGGCTAGCAATCTATATCATCAATAGACACCAGAGAGTCGGGGGTGGTGTTCCTGTCATCAAGAAGTTTGGGAAAACACTATCCTACAGCAAGTGATTCCCAACCCCCTCACCCCCACGACATGCTTTTGGAATATACAGAATCCTGGGCCCCGGCCCGGGGAGTGGGGCAGTGGAGTGGAACCCTGGTGTCTGAGTTGTTCTTAAGCTCTTTAGGTGCTTTTCTTGGGCAGGTTGCTGGGACCATAACTGAACCGCCCTGAACAGGCTGCAGCTGCCAAATCTCAAATTCACCGCGGCTTCTTCTCAGATTCCGCTCCGTTTAAAATTAAGGGTTATTATGCTCTTGATGTCTCCTGGATCTCAACAGTAACTCACGGGTTGATGAGCACACTCGCTGTGTGCGGGCCCTGCAGGGAACGGCTGGGCTGCCGCGTACTCTAAGAGGAGCTCTCTGCCTTTAGGGCGCTTCCAGTTGGCTAGGGAAGAAGATGGGGAGAGGGAGTCTGCGTCCTGGCTGGAAGGCAAGGCGAGGGTGAGGGGCTGGTAGGCAGCTGGGGAGCGGGCTGAGCGCCAGTCTGCACCCCGGCTGGCGGGCGGGGCACGCCGAGTGGGGGCGGAGTTGCTAACTTGCCCTGGCATCCTGCGTCTTCTGTCAATCAGGCTAACGTTAAGAGAGCGAGGTGGGGTTTTTTGTTGTTTTTGCCACACCTTGCCACATGTGGGATCTTAGTTCCCCGTCCAGGGATCAAACACACGCCCCCCGGAAATGGAAGCGCAGGCTCTGAACCGCTGGACCGCCAGCGAAGTCCTGAGTTAAGAGTTTTTCAGACGTGCCAAGTGTAGCGATTCTCAGGTGACTCTTGGAGGCCTGGTGTAAGCGGAGGGGAGCAGGAGGTGACCGCTCCTTAAGCTTGCGCGTCAGGCCGTGCGCGAGATGCCGGGGGCTCCTCGGCCTCCTCTCTCCGGGTCTCTCCTATCCTCCGCGGTCTCCTTCCTTGGCAGACGCCAGCTGGGGAAGGTGCAGTTCCCGCGCACTCCACAGGGCCGTGCCCTAGTCACACAGCCGGCCCGGGGCCAGGAGGCATTTCGTCTGGAGACGGACCGGCTTTCCTTTCTCAGCGGCCACCCAGCTGCTGCCCAGCTCCTCAGCGCCCCTTTCTCTGCTGTGACAGGTCGGCGTGGTGGCGACGTTCCTGGTGCTTCTTGTTTTCTCCCATAACGTGGTCTTCCTGTTCGTGGGGACGGCCAGCCTGGGTCTGTCCCTCAGCAGCACCTTCCCCAGCATGCTGGCCTACACCGAGGACGCGCTGCAGTACAGAGGTGAGCCCCTCCTTCCTCCGGGCTCACCCTCTCCCCTGGGCCTTCCAGCCAGAAGGTCCCTGCCCACCGCCTCACAGCCTGAATTTGGGAAAGGCTCACAAACAGTGTTGCTCGGACCCAGGTGGCCCCCTTCTTTCAACATATGCTGGATCATGAGATTTTGGACCACAGACAAGCAGTGAGCGCCTCTTTCCCATCTTCTTTTTCCCCTTGTGGGTGGTGGTGGTGGTGGTGGTTTAGTTGCGCAGTCGACTATGTGACCTGGACTGTAGTCCTCTGTCCATGGGATTTTCCAGGCAAGAAGACTGTCCTTCCAGGCAAGGAAAAGGGTTGCCATTTCCTTCTCCAGGGGGATCTTCCTGACCCAGGGATGGAAGCCAAGTCTCCTGCAATGCAGGAAGATTCTTTACCAACTGAGCCTGTTACACAGCTGGCATTTTGTGTAACATGCATGTGCTGGAAATTCCGAGTTCAAGGAAAAGCAAATATGCATGGGAAAAATGATAGCACAGGGAAAGGGTTTTACAACTTATCAGTAAAAGAACCTCTTCGCTTTGTTTTCTTGTGGATGTTGTTGGAAACAGGATTGGAACAATGATGCCACACCTGATTCACGGTTGTGACATGGCTTCATGAAAACCTCTGATTCTCTCAACTAAGCTTCCCTTTCTGTAGCCTCCGAGTGTGCACAGCAAAGATCTTGTTCAGAAAAACAAGTTAATTAAAAATAATTATGTTTTGAACATTTAATGTTACCCTCAGACGTAATCCGAGATTCCCTAGAGTGTTGGAAAACCACCACTAAAGATGAGTGATTTCTTTGGAGCAGGAGTGGGGGCACTTGGTGTCTGGGGGCTGGGGTGTGGGGCCAGACAGGATCAGAGCAATTAGTGCTACAGCCCACCCATCCGCTGAGCTGATCCTGAGACCAGGATCCTTGAAATCCCAAACTTCAAAGAAGTAAATGAAGGAATGAGCTGATGTGGGTATCAGACGTCACCTAGTATATCCCACAGAGGTTAAAGGGATCAGCAAATGGTTGAGTTTAATGATAATAACGATGTTATTATGTTGGTTGGTTCTGTTGCAGATAATCAGTCAATCCCTCCTCTTTTCTTACCATCCCTGCTTTGGTTCAGGCCTTTACAACTTTTCACCTGCTTGGAATAGTTAATGGAGCCCACCTTTTCGTGATTTCTGATCACCCCCATCTGTGCCATGGCAGCTCTTGGTTGTCTGCTGGCCTTCCGATTTGCCTCCGTCAGAGGTTCTCCACGTAATTCCACATTCAGATCCTCCAGAGCCCTTGTAACAGCCTGGGCTTCATCTCCACACAGTCTGATGGACTCGAGCTGCTGGGTGATGGTAATGTGTAGCCAGGGTGAGGGCCACTTCCTGGGCCGCCACCCTCTGCAGACGCAGAGGGACGCCTTCCTCTGGAACTCTCTCCCTTTCTACAGCCGCCCTGCCTGCTTCCCCTCAGAGGCCACCTGGTTCAATCACCTGCCATCCCTCAATGGCACAAAACCTGCTATTTATCTCCACTCTTTGGCACAGGGGTTGCTGGCGTCCAGCCCTTTTCACACCCTCAGGAGCCTCTGACCCCACTGGGAAGGCGAGTCCCCTGCTTGTCCCCGCCCTGCCTGTCTGTCCCACCTTCGTCCTAACGTTATCTGCGCCTCGACATGCGCCCTGAGTGCACCAGGGAGGGATGGAGGCAAGGGCGTGGCTTTGAGGTCAGCAGCAGACCTGAAGGTCTGCCTTGTCTCCGCGCCTTCTGGCTCTGTCACCTTGCGCAGTTCAGCTTCCTCCCCACTTCTGAGCCTGTTTTCCTCTGTGCAAAACTGGAATGCCAATATCTTCCTTTCAGGGTTGTCCTGTGCATTGGAGGGCATGTAGAGCTCCTGACTCAATAGCGTAAGGTGCTCACAGGTGCTCAGGGTAGATGTTAACTTGGATGAGTCATCTGAGTGCCCTCAGGGTTTAGCACAGTAACTGCCCATAGATGGTACTGAGGAGAGTAGACACTCACATGGGTGCTACGGACCATGTAGAGACAGACTCATGGAGGGGACGGAGCACTGAGCTGGCCCAGGGTGGGTCAAGTCACAAGAGGAAGGGCGCGCTGGGAAAGGGAGAGGCAGGGCAGTGAGCACTGTGAGAGCAAGGGCTGAGACGGGGGTACACCTACGTGAGAAAAACCGGGGCCTGGAATTGCGGAGGAGACGGCGCTGATCTCTGAGTGTCTAGCATAGCTGGTGCTGGCGACATGCTGAGCTAAAATTCAAGGCGTGGCCTCTCTCATGGGCTTCCAGTCTGTGGGAGAGGCTGCCTGGCAGACAGGGTGGGTGGAGGGGGTGCTGCACGAGAGTGGGGAGCTGGGGACAGAGGGAGCACAGAAGAGGAGCAGCTAATCCAGGCTCAGGGGTAGGGGAGATGATAATAAAGGCAATCTCCAAAGACGAATGACTTTTCCAGACCAAGAGGAGGAGTGTTGAGGAGGGGGTGAAGGCGTGTGTCAGAAGCTGGCGGTGAGCGTGTGTGCAGGTCAGCAGACGCAGGAGTCTCTCCTGGCTGGAGGGTGGATTGTGAGCAGACAGTGCGACAGTCTGAGCTTGCAGAGGGGCAGGTGATAAGAGCGCCCATGCAAGCCACAGTAAAGCATCCGGCCCTGACCCTGACGGCAGTGTGAAGGGTTTACGCAGAGAACCGGCCTGGTTTTGAGGCTTTACTGTGGGCAGCGCTGTACTGAGGGCTCACACATTTTTGCATCAGGGTTATCCACACAGCAGCCCCGAGGAGATCCCATGCCCATTTTACCGAACACACAGGGAAGGAATTGCCTAAGGTCCCGTAGCTAGTAGGTGGCGGAGCAGGCTTGGAACCCAGGTCTGACTCTGAAGCTTGGGCTCTGAAGGCCTGTGCCACGTGGCCAGATTGATCAGACGCTGGCTGGTTAGTGCAATGCCATGGGAGTGAGGCCTGCCTGGCAGAGGAGAGCAGGAATCTTCCTGGAAAAGTAGTTGGTGTTCACATTGGGAAGGGCCCTGAATGCCAGGCTAAGCAACTTGGAATAAATGCTGAAGATAAACGTAACTGAAGGTTTCAGAACTGGGAGATAATCTAATGACAGACCCAAGCAAGGTTAAGGGCTCATGTCTGAGAAACCTCAGGAGTCCACCTGGATTGTGCCAGCGGACGTGTCTCCTTAACTTGCCATCACTAAGCCCGATCCTTCTCTCCTGTTCAGGCTGTGCGACCACAGTGCTGGTGACGGGGGCGGGCATCGGAGAGATGGTTTCAGGGTTATCCACACAGCAGCCCCGAGGAGATCCCATGCCCATTTTACCGAACACACAGGGAAGGAATTGCCTAAGGTCCCGTAGCTAGTAGGTGGCGGAGCAGGCTTGGAACCCAGGTCTGACTCTGAAGCTTGGGCTCTGAAGGCCTGTGCCACGTGGCCAGATTGATCAGACGCTGGCTGGTTAGTGCAATGCCATGGGAGTGAGGCCTGCCTGGCAGAGGAGAGCAGGAATCTTCCTGGAAAAGTAGTTGGTGTTCACATTGGGAAGGGCCCTGAATGCCAGGCTAAGCAACTTGGAATAAATGCTGAAGATAAACGTAACTGAAGGTTTCAGAACTGGGAGATAATCTAATGACAGACCCAAGCAAGGTTAAGGGCTCATGTCTGAGAAACCTCAGGAGTCCACCTGGATTGTGCCAGCAGACGTGTCTCCTTAACTTGCCATCACTAAGCCCGATCCTTCTCTCCTGTTCAGGCTGTGCGACCACAGTGCTGGTGACGGGGGCGGGCATCGGAGAGATGGTCCTCCAGATGCTGGTCGGTTCGGTACGTCGGGAGACCCAGGGCAGGGGGATGAGGAGTGCGCCCCTCCAGGCAGTGGGAAGATGTGGCCAGCCCCTCCTGAACCCGGCTGTCCCTTCTCCGGGCCTCCCGCACGGCAAGCAGGGCCCGCTCCGTCTGTGCCACTTGTTTCCACTTCTGAGCCACCCCTGGAAGCTGAGCCTCCAAATGCGGGACTGGAGATGCGAAGGGCACGAGGCATGGTCCAAAGCAAACACAAGCCGTGTCTGGGAGTGGGGCCAGGGGCCCCCTGCGAATGTTTAGCTCTCAGAGCCCGGGACAGGCTTGGGCTGCAGGCCCAAGAATGGAGCTCCTTCCCATCCCCCTAAGCCCCCATTCCCTGCCCTACCTCTCCTCACCTCTGGCCACCCTACAAAGGACCCAGCATTCCTGCCCGACTCCTGCCTGATCAAGGGCCAAGTTGCCCAGTTCCCTTTAAACATACCCACGTTTCATTTGTTCAGCAGGGAAAAAAAATCCATCTGCTTTTTAGGGTAGACTATAATTAGATATGGTGATGCTTCTTTTCAGAGAGGACACTGAAACTCAGAAATTAAGCGACTTGCCTTCAGTCACACTTCTAATAACCAACAGAGATGATGTCCAGAGTTAGGCCTTTCAGTCTCTGAAACCCCTCCAACCACTGCTCGATTCTCCTCTCCTTTCGCCCCGCTGGACCGGGGAAGAGCTCCCCCTTATGACACCCTCTATGCTGAAATGAGGTGATACCTAGGGCTCACCACAGTGGAATCTAGTGCAGGAAGACATGAGGGGTACAGAGGAAACATGCTAATTGCTAAAGCTGGTGATGGGCCCATAGGAACGCCATAAAGCACACTGGCGTATGTTTTACATTTTCTATAACAGGATATATATATATGTACATATAAACACACCTTCTCTGCAGAGTTCTGCTCAGGGCCTGAAGGTACAGAAACACCTAATATGATTGGAGTTTTAAGGAAGAGATGGAAATTTTCAAAGGGTCCAGGACACAGGGCTGAAAGAGACTACAGGGGTCAGTGGGTCCAACCGCTGCTGCACAGCAGGATTTCTGCTCCCTCCAGAAACAGAACCTTGAAACAGGGCCAAGATGTCCCTCCTACCTATGTTTCTGTCTGTAGGTGTGGCGGGCCTGAACTTGACTGAAAACCCTGCCACGGCCTGAGAACGCAGCTTCCTCCAATACATCTTCATGTGAGGTTTTGATGGCCTGTATCTCTGTGTTTTCCCCTTTGGCAGATATTCCAGGCTCAGGGCAGCTATAGTTTCCTGGTCTGTGGTGTGATCTTTGGTGGCTTGGCTTTTACCTTCTATATCTTGCTCCTGTTTTTCCACAGGATGCACCCTGGACTCTCATCAGGTAAGGAAAGAATCTATTTCTACACAAGAGGAGGAAAAGAGAGCAGGGGGGTGTGTGGGAGATGCCGTGGGTCTTAGCACACCACAAATGATGTTCTGTTCCAAGTAAAATGCAAGGAAATGTTTATTTTTCTACAGCTTCCTTTCTCCCTTCCTGCTTTGCCCTCGATTGTCCGCTCTGGGCTCCCAGGGCTGGAGGGAGCGGGAGAGGCTGACTCATGGCTTCTCCATCAGGAGTGGGCCATGGTCTGTGACCTGGCTTCCTGCATCCCACCAGGCCAGGGGACCGTGGGCCAAGAATCGCTTTCCAGCCTGGGCCGAGCACTCAGAGGCAGAGCCTGCCTCCTTGGCTGGAACTTGGCCCAGCAGCCTAATTGGTCATCTCTCTGCAGTTTGGGATTTGACTCCAGTCCAAGTCTCTTTCTCAAAAAGAAGTCCTCAGGCCAAGTGGCAAAGAAAAGCTTGTTCAGGACAGAGGCACCTCCTAAGAACAGTCTCGCTCCTGGAGCCCCCAGGCAGGGGAAGTCCCAAAGCTATTTCCTTGCCTTTCCACCCAGAGCTCTGAAAATCCCAGCAACTGAACCAGCTGTGCAGGTAGCCAGTTCTTAAGACAAGGTGCCTGGGCAAACCTTCCTCCTCATCATTGAAAGCAAAATACCCCTCACAAAGACTGAAGGGCCAGACAGCCTCAGCCCTGTCCCTCAGTAGGTGGACATAACGCTCCCTTTAAACATCAGTGTGAGGGTCCCCAGTCAGCACCCACTCCAGCCTTGAGCCGGAGGTGGTAGGTACTCGTGTGGTCCAGTCCAACCTTAGGCACGGTGCCTTCAGTTAAGCCACCGTTCAAGAAACATTTGCTGAATATCCAAGGAGTAACACTTAAATGAGCTCCCTGTTCACAAAGGATCAAAAGAAGTACATATTTCCCAAGCCCTAGACACTAGTCTCAACAAACTGCCTCCACCAACTAGCTTGCCAGAATTAGTAGGTCTGACTTTCCACTCGGCTCTCTGATGTGAGCCAGTGAAGAGCAGGGAAACAAAAAGCCTGAGTAAGGTCTTGGAGTAAATAAGGGCTAATCAGAGCTGTCGCAACATGCTATCTGTCTTCTCTCTGGTAGGTCCTACTCAAGACAAAGCACTTGGAATGGAGAGCCTGGAGGGCTACCAGAGGTAGAGCTAGGAGGCGTGGCAGGCGATGACGTCCAGCCTCCCGAGCAGCAGCTCAGCTCAAGGGGCTGAAGAAGCCAGGGCGGCAGCGGAGGCACCTCCCGGCGCTTCGGTTCTCATCTTCACTGATACTGGGTGGGGTAAAAGAAATTAAATTGGGTTCTGTACCTGGACCTCCCTGGGCAAATCATTAGATGTTTACCTGGCTGTTCCAAGTTGCTCTCCTCTTCCCTGGCTCAGACTTTTGGTGAGAGTGAGTCAAGATACCCAGCTGGAAAGGAAGATACCGAGATGCTTCAGCCATTGGCCACCTTCTGCATGAACCACACCCTGAGTTTGAAGATCACTCTTGGTTGAAGCTTGAAAACACAAGTTGAAATTATAAAGAGCAATGATCATTGCTATATATAGACAGATTTTAAGTTAATCAAAACCAACCCCAGGTTATTCCTTGGCATGCTGAAAGGACTGTGCTTTTACTTATTAATCGTCCAAAATCCCTCCAACCCGTGCTATCAGTAGTTCATCTATAGTCTAAAACATCGAAAGGAAAGTTGAATCTTGCTACCTTTGGGACACTAATTCAGCGGTATGCTGGGCTAGCTCATACCAGCTTATAAAAGCCAATTGTTAGGTTTTCATTTTGAGAGCTAGTTGTTAAACACAGCTATTATTTAAAATTAGAGAAATTTATTGCCTTTGTTTTTAATGTAATTTGTAACTACTCAGATGGTAATGGAGAAGGAAATGGCAAGCCAGTCCAGCATTCTTGCCTGGAGAATCTCATGGACAGAGGAGCTTGGCAGGCTACAGTCCATGGGGTCCCACAGAGTTGGACACAACTGCAGTGACTTTGCACGCACGCACTCAGATGGTAAAGGATCTGCCTGCAATGCAGGAGGCTCGAGTTCTATCCCTGGGTCAGAAGGATCCCTGCAGAGTGGAACGGCAACCCACTCCAGCATTCTTGCCTGGAGAATCACATGGACAGAGGAGCCTGGCGGGCTACAATCCATGGGGTTGCAAAGAGTCAGACATGACTGAGCAACTAACACTTTCACTCAAAAGACATCATTTTCTAATTTTTTTTATACCTATGCTCTTGAGGCTTATTTATTGTACCTGCAGGGTAGAAATACTATATAAAGGTATCCTTCGGTGTATATCTTTCCAATTCCACTTTCAGTGATAACAGGTTAGTGGCTTGAGATCAGCCGCGGTGAGAGTATTTATGGTGAGAAATTGGCAAAAGCTACAAAATCATGACTTCATTGTCTCCTTGGAGAATCATCTGATAACATTTACCAGCACACCACTGCTATCACCAATGCTAGCTGGTCCAGAAGCTATCTGAGAGAATGGGATGGAGCTTCTGCTTTTCTTACTCTCTTGGTTGAAGCTTGAAAACACAAGTTGAAATTATAAAGAGCAATGATCATTGCTATATATAGACAGATTTTAAGTTAATCAAAACCAACCCCAGGTTATTCCTTGGCATGCTGAAAGGACTGTGCTTTTACTTATTAATCGTCCAAAATCCCTCCAACCCCTGCTATCAGTAGTTCATCTATAGTCTAAAACATCGAAAGGAAAGTTGAATCTTGCTACCTTTGGGACACTAATTCAGCGGTATGCTGGGCTAGCTCATACCAGCTTATAAAAGCCAATTGTTAGGTTTTCATTTTGAGAGCTAGTTGTTAAACACAGCTATTATTTAAAATTAGAGAAATTTATTGCCTTTGTTTTTAATGTAATTTGTAACTACTCAGATGGTAATGGAGAAGGAAATGGCAAGCCAGTCCAGCATTCTTGCCTGGAGAATCTCATGGACAGAGGAGCTTGGCAGGCTACAGTCCATGGGGTCCCACAGAGTTGGACACAACTGCAGTGACTTTGCACGCACGCACTCAGATGGTAAAGGATCTGCCTGCAATGCAGGAGGCTCGAGTTCTATCCCTGGGTCAGAAGGATCCCTGCAGAGTGGAACGGCAACCCACTCCAGCATTCTTGCCTGGAGAATCACATGGACAGAGGAGCCTGGCGGGCTACAATCCATGGGGTTGCAAAGAGTCAGACATGACTGAGCAACTAACACTTTCACTCAAAAGACATCATTTTCTAATTTTTTTTATACCTATGCTCTTGAGGCTTATTTATTGTACCTGCAGGGTAGAAATACTATATAAAGGTATCCTTCGGTGTATATCTTTCCAATTCCACTTTCAGTGATAACAGGTTAGTGGCTTGAGATCAGCCGCGGTGAGAGTATTTATGGTGAGAAATTGGCAAAAGCTAAAAATCATGACTTCATTGTCTCCTTGGAGAATCATCTGATAACATTTACCAGCACACCACTGCTATCACCAATGCTAGCTGGTCCAGAAGCTATCTGAGAGAATGGGATGGAGCTTCTGCTTTTCTTACTGACATTGACTAACTTAGAAAAGGCATAGAAACAGTACTAATACTAAGAATGTCTCAAAAAATATCTAATTTAAACTGTACATCTTCCATAGGGGAAAAAACCATTTATACCACGTCAAGAGCTCTTTTCTTTAACAAAACCTGGACGACTGAACAACTGAGCTGTGCAGTACAGTGAAACCAGTTCAGTTAAGGAGTTCCCAACTCTCGTCCAGATCAAGTCCTGCAGTCACAGACAAGAAAACGCAGACTCAGCAACCTGGAGGAGCTGGGAGTGCGCAGACTCCTGGAAGCAGTGGACCGGCCACCACGGGGGCGCTCTGTTAGTTTACCTGCACTTCCTCTGTGTAAATACAAATGTATGCATATAAATATGCACAACAAGTGGGTCATGGCTCTCAACAGCCTGTCCAGGTGGAGCTTTTACCTGCCTCACACTAAAAGGCTTGTCCTGCAGCCATGGGCACGGTCATGTAAGCCAGCTCCATCTGCCATCAGCATGGTGAGGAAAACCTGGCTAAAGGGAGAATCCTGGTTCAAGCCCTGGCCTCACCCTGCGGACGTGTGGCCCTGCACAGATCCCTGAGGCCCTTCTAGCCTTGCTTTCTGTACCTGTAAAGTGATATCTCTAAAAGAACACTGCCCTACCTCAAAGGAATTTTGAAAGAATTAAGAAAATTTGTGTAAAGCAATTATATGCCTGATAGAGAAATTTGCTTAATAACTATGAGCAATTTTTATTTTGAAAACCCCCTCATTAGCAGCTTAGAAACTGTTCATATGTTTGGTATGTATTTATTGTAAATCAGATTCAAAATCTTTTGAAAGCTGGTGGCCTAGGGGTATAGTTTTAACTATGTCCATAAATACTTATTTTATGACAGCCAAATTTAGGTACATGCAATCTAACCTTACTGAGTGACTGACCTGGGGAAGAAGAAAGCAGCTATATTTTCCTTGTGTTTTTCCAAGAAAACACCCTTTTCATACAGATTTAGAAGAAGAATCAATGGTTATATCTAAGGTGATCACGATTAAATTTGTGAATATAAAAAGATTGAAACCAATCTAAGAGTATCTTTCCTAAAATAAAATATTTTAAATTTAATAAGCCTGTTGTCCATTATGGGCAATTGATCCTTTTATCTACGCTCAAAGGCAAATGGGGGCTTCTCAAGTGGCTTGGTGGTAAAGAATCTGCCTGCCAGTGCAGGAGCCGCAGGAGACCTAAGTTCAATCCCTGGGTCGGGAAAATCCCCTGGAGGAGGATATGGCAACCCATTCCAGTATTCTTGGCTGGAGAACCCATGGACAGAGGAGCCTAGTGGGCTCCAAAGAGTTGGACAGGACTGAGCTACAAACAATCCAGTGCTCCCTGAAGATGGGTCTCTCTCATGACGTGGGTCTCTCTCAACTGTACACGTGGCTGATAGTTCAGAAGTAAAATTCTCAGAGAGGGGACTGAAAACCACTCTTCCCTCTTACACAGACTCAGAATAAGGAGAGGCCGAAGGCTTTTATACTACACTTCCATGTCAGGTACAGAGAAAGCAGGGCTTTCTTCTTGATCTTTGGTGGGTTTTGACATTTCAGACTGCTGTGGAATCATCCTGTTCTTACATTTCCTTCTGCTACTTGGAATCAAACCCATCAGTATACCAGATTCGCAAAAGGAAGACAGTGACTAAAGTCTTTTAGATCATTCCTTCATTTTAAAAAGATTTGCTGGTCACCTACTAGATTGAAGGCACTGATCTAGGTGCAGATACAGCAAAGAATGAGAAGTCCCTGCCTTGCAAAGACAGTACACAGAGAAATAACATGCCACAGGGTGAGTGAAAACCACGTGCCACAGAGAAAAACAAAGTAGGGAAGAGGGATAGGAAGAGGGCATGTCAAGAGAGGCTCCAGATGGCCTTTTTAAAGAGGTGCCATTTATGAAGAAACCGAAAAGAGAGACATGACAAGCACCCAAGCCCCTGGGGAAGATCCTGTCAGGCAGAGCACAGTGCGTGCAAAGGCCTTGGACCCTTAGACGGAGTATGCTCAAAGAATGTGAGGGCCAGCAAGCAGGCCAGTGTGGCTGAGCGCAGTGAGGAAGGCGGAAGACTGGCAGGAAGTAAGTCAGGGTGGGAGCTGGGGGCTAGATCATACAAGCCAGGGGAGGAATGTGGGTGGGTGTTTTGTTTGTTTTTGGTCACATGACCATTGTTGGGAGAGTTCCAGGCAGGCAAGGTTCATGATCTACGTGTTTAAAGGTGAGAAGAGACTGTGAAACAAGGATAAAACTGGGGACACCAGAAATGGTACAGCTGCAGTCAACTACGTCAGTCAGATGGTGATGGCTTGGACAATGTCGGTAGCATCAGAAGCGGTGAAAGTGACTGGGTTAAAGTGTATTTTGAAAGTCAAACTCACCATATGCTGCTAAATCAGGTTGGGGGCCTGAAAGAAAGGTGGGAATCAAGGATAACCCCCAGGCATTTGACTTGTATAATGGGCATGTGATGATGCCATTTAACACTGGAAGAAAATAGGGTTGCTCAACAGTTGTCTCAGGACAGTTCTTTTATGATGCTATCTTGGATGTCAAGAATGCTGATAAGATATCAAATCTAGAGCTTAAAAGTCAAGCCTGAAGGTATAAATTTCACGTAGTATATATATATATGGATTGTTTAAAGCCGTGGGATGGAATGAGATCTTCCAGAGAGGAATGTAGAGCTCGAAGGTTGAGCCCTGGGATTCTGTAACACGGAAAGCTTTGGAAAAAAAAACAGAACAGGATCCAGCAGAGCAAATGAGAGAAGCCACAAAGCAGGAGGAAGTTCAGAAGAGAATGTGGTTTCCTGGAAGGCATGTGAAGAGTACCCCGAGGAGGAAGTACCCAGTGCTGCCACAGGGTCCCACGTGGACTGGACACCAGGCACTGGATTTGGCAATACAGAAAGTGACCTTGACTAGACAGGGTTTCCTATCAAATGAGGTGTATTCAAAGCCTATGAGAATGATGAAACCAAGTCTGATGTCCCAGGAGCCTCCCCGAGACCAGTGCTCGCCACCTAACCTTGCACAGCCACTAGGAATTACTGTTCCTGTTTCATTTTTCATTATATAATGCCCTCTTACTGTAAAACTACTCCAGATGAAGCCAACTTCACGGACTGCCTTCATGGCAACACTGTGTATTCCAATAAATGCAGTGCTTTGTAGGGACAATCAATATGAAGTCTTACAACTGTTAATGATTCTCTCCTACCTAATAATCCCAGCCCTGGGAAATTACCCAATATTAGGATATTTGTTTATCACTAGATGCATCTGTGAAATACAAAGTAATTACAAAACCGACATTATGGCTCTCGAAAGAGGGTGTGTCAGCAGTCAGAGAGATTAGAGCGGTGGATTCAGCAAGCTTTTTTCCTAAAGGACTCCTTAGAGCTTTTAGTATTCTAAAAGGCTTTCTGACTCTCCAAGAGGTAAAGACCCAATTTCCCAAACTTATTCACCCTCATCAGACTACTGTTCTGGGTACCGGAACATTGGTCTAGGAGAATCCAGCAGGCCTCACTAGTAGGTGCCACCCACTGTGCTGAGGGAACACTGCCCACCGTCTGAAGAGAGGTCTCACCAGGGCTGCCAAGCCCCTCGGAGCAGTGTGTTCCTCTACTTTCATCTGGACACATCAAACAGACCTCCAACATGATTTAACACCTATTAGTCCCACCTGCACCCGTGTTTATCAGACCAGTTCTAAAAAGGCCTAATTTCATTTGTTAAATGAACTGAAGTCTCTAGTTTCTAATTTGAAAAACTATGTGAAGAAACGGTGCCTAGAGTGGAAATAAGCAAAAGCTGCTAGTTACAAAGGACTAAATCAAAAAAGCCTGATTAAATGCTTCTTTAAAATGTAACTATGGAAAATGAACTATGGACGGAGGTTTGTGATACTGTATAGGAGACAGGGAGCAAGACCATCCCCAAGAAAAAGAAATGCAAAAAAGCAAAATGGCTGTCTGAGGAGGCCTTACAAATAGCTGTGAAAAGAAGAGAAGCCAAAAGCGAAAGAGAAAAGGAAAGATATACCCATCTGAATGCAGAGTTCCAAAGAATAGCAAGGAGAGATAAGAAAGACTTCCTCAGCAATCAATGCAAAGAAATAGAGGAAAACAATAGAATGGGAAAGACTAGAGATCTCTTCAAGAACATAGAGATACCAAGGGAACATTGCATACAAAGATGGGCTCAATAAAGGAAAGAAATGGTATGGACCTAACAGAAGCATCAGATATTAAGAAGAGGTGGGAACAATACACAGAACTGTACAAAAAAGATTTTCACAACTCAGATAATCACGATGGTGTGATCACTCACCTAGAGCCAGACATCCTGGAATGTGAAGTCAAGTGGGCCTTAGGAAGCATCACTACGAACAAAGCTAGTTGGAGGTGACGGAATTCCAAGCTATTTTAAATGATAAAAGATGATACTGTGAAAGTGCTGCACTGAATAAGTCAGCAAATTTGGAAAACTCAGCAGTGGCCACAGGACTGGAAAAGGTTAGTTTTCATTCCAATCCCTAAGAAAGGCAATGACAAAGACTGCTCAAACTACCACACAATTGCACTCATCTCACATGCTAGCAAAGTAATGTTCAAAATTCTCCAAGCCAGGCTTCAACAAATATATGAACCATGAACTTCCAGACGTTCATGCTGGTTTTAGAAAAGGCAGAGGAACCAGAGATCAAATTGCCAACATCCGCTGGATCATCGGAAAAGCAAGAGAATTCCAGAAAAACATCTATTTCTGCTTTACTGACTACACCAAAGCCTTTGACTGTGTGGATCACAATAAACTGTGGAAAATTCTGAAAGAGATGGGAAAATACCACACCATCTGATCTGCCTCTTGAGAAACCTATATGTAGGTCAGGAAGCAGCAGTTAGAACTGGACATGGAACAACAGACTGGTTCCAAATAGGAAAAGGAGTACATCAAGGCTACACATTGTCACCTTGCTTATTTAACTTACATGCATCATGAGAAATGCTGGGCTGGATGAAGCACAAGCTGGAGTCAAGACTGCTGGGAGAAATATCAATAACCTCAGATATCCAGATGACACCACCCTTATGGCAGAAAAGTGAAGAACTAAAGAGCCTCTTGATGAAAGTGAAAGAGGAGTGAAAAAGTTGGCTTAAAGCTCAGCGTTCAGAAAACGAAGATCATGGCATCTGGTCCCATCACTTCATGGGAAATAGATGGGGAAAAACAGTGGGAACAGTGGGGGGCTCCATAATCACTGCAGATGGTGACTGCAGCCATGAAATTAAAAGTCACTTACTCCTTGGAAGGAAAGTTATGAACAATCTAGACAGCATATTAAAAAGCAGAGACATTACTTTGCCAACAAAGGTCTGTCTAGTCAAGGCTATGGTTTTTCCAATAGTCATGTATGGATGTGAGAGTTGGACTGTAAAGAAAGCTGAGCACAGAAGCATTGATGCTTTTGAACTGTGGTGTTGGAGAAGACTCTTGAGAGTCCCTTGGACTGCAAGGAGATCCAACCAGTCCATTCTAAAGGATATCAGTCGTCAATATTCATCGGAAGGACTGATGTTGAAGCTGAGACTCCAACAGTTTGGCCACCTGATGTGAAAAGCTGACTCATTTGAAAAGACCCTGATTCTCGGAAAGATTGAAGGCAGGAAGAGAAGGGGACAACAGAGGATGAGATGGCTGGACAGCATCACCAACTCAATGGACATGGGTTTGGGTGGACTCCAGAAGTTGGTGATGGGACAGGGAGGCCTGGCGTGCTGCGGTTCATGGGGTCACAAAGAGTTGGATGCGACTGAGTGACTGAACTGAACTGAAAAATGTAAGTAAAATTTAAAAGCAAAATAAAAAGATTTCACAAGGCAAATAATTTTTCTAGCCAGTTAGTATTCTTTTAATTCCTTTTTATATCAACAATCATTTTACAATTTCCTCTTTTCACTACCTATCTCAACAAGGCTTTAAATATTTTAATGTAGATATATATCAAATAGCTGAAGGCCAAGTTTTAATGATAACCTTTGGAAAAGCTGAACTTTCCTTATCCACATTTAACACAGATGGAAATTTAATACAAGAGACTACCTCAATAGATGAGAAAGGAGGGAAGTAATTCAGAAACTCATTTTATTAAAAATATTTATTTAAAAAAATACAATTGTCCATATCTAGTTGCACATACATCTATTAACATATCTATATAATTTTGGACTAGTAAATTTGATACAGTGCTTTCTTAAAGCCAGCTTGCCATTATACAAAGCAAATTCCTCTGTCAGTTCTTACATAAAAGTTTTTAAAAATGTATTATCTTTCTAAAAAGATGCATATCATCATTACAGAATTTAATAATATTTTTGTATAAAACTTGAAGCAATAGAAAACAAAGATCACCTGATTAGTTTTCAGAGCAATCCCTTACTCTGTCTGGAGATGCACTGAGTATCAAACTACACATTTTCCTCTTAAAAGCAGCATATTTTGAAGCCCTCAAAGTGTCAGCGCAGGCTCTTCCTCACCAACCTAGATTCTGTAAAATTTCTCTGCCACACACATGTAGAGCTAAGGCTCTGGCTAATCCTAATCACCTTAAGACAACACCCTTTAGTTTCCCAACAGGTAAGTCAGACAGCTCAGCTAGAGAGGTGGCAGTCTCTCTCCAGTTGCGTCAATGATTGATGTGATTTTAATAAACGTAGGCAGTTACCGTCACTTGAATTGTTTTAGGAAAAAGAAATGTGGTTTTAATACTTTGAAGGTCTCCCTCATGTAAATTACACTGAAGTTAATCAAGACAAATTATTAAAGACACTTTAACAGTAATGCAGTCTTTTGGGTAGGTAGGTGTGCACTGGCATTTTATGTAAGTATTCTATTTATACAAAAGTAGAGCATACTAGATATTATAAGAGACAGATTTCAACAGAATAAACAATGGGAAAAATAAACAATGAAGTAACTGTCTTCCCAGTTGAATGAATCAAAGTCTGAGGAAAGCACCCTGACAAGTTCTTATTACCAAAGAGGCAAACTAAGACACACTGATGTAAAGGATACATTTCTTTGTGTTAACACCATAGCAGACATGCTTTTTTTTTTGCCTGACTTACAGATTCAGTGGGTGAAAATCAAAAGTTTAACATTATTTAATTTTCAAGTGATGTCCACACTTGAAGATCCAGTAGGGCTCATAGAAAATTATTAGTTTGTTCTTCAAAACATAAGATTGTACACTTTTTTAAAAAGTTGACTTGATTATCTAGTGAAAAGGTTTTTCATTCTAAAAAACTAGTTTTAGTCAAAAATTGTATTTGCCTCAATCCAAAGCCCATCAGTAGCAAAATGACTGGACTGAGTTTCATATTTAATCTTCTCTACCCACAAAGATAAATGAAACTGCTAGAAGGTAAAAGTGAAAAAATTACCCATGATTGTGACTAGAAAATGGCCAAACCAAATAAATAGGCCTCAAGTAATAAAAAATTAGTTGTATTCATTTCTGCCTTTACATATATGCATCTTAGTTAATTTCACATATATGTATCTTAATTTCACTAATACTGAACAGGGAAGTTCATACAATATGTTCCTTTAGCACATAAACAATGAATGTAATGTACATATAAACACCCTTGGTAATACTGCCATCAAAAACAAAAAGTATGAAATGTCTTAGAAGGGACTACGTCCCCTACATGATAGACAATAAGCAACAATGATTAAACAGAAAAGAAAGTTGGCAAGTTCACAAAGTTGAGTATAATCCACCAACTGCAAATTATTAAAAGTCATACACAATATTAAAAGCTTGTAAATTTTTTAAAGCATCCTAGTCAAAAAAGCATACCTTACAGGGCCTAGAATGGCTCACTGGACCATCTATCCCTTCTCCAAATAGACTTAAGTTCCAGAAAGTATAAACAATAAACCTTAACGTCCCTGACCCTCAATATCCTTAAGTTGAAATCAAACAAAATAATTATTAAGTGCTTCCAGTTATTAAAAAACAAAACAGTGCTAATAATGGTGCCCCCAAAGTGCCAAGTAATGTCATCCCAGCACACGGCATTCCCACCCCTGAACTCTAGGCAGGATTGAACGATTCCACCAGCAGAAGTCAGGCCCAACCACAGGGCACCCTCACCCCCCAAACTTGTCCAGAAGATCCCAGGCCTGTCGTCGCAGGGCTCATAATCCTTGGAGGGGACAAGAACCAGAATGGGCCCTGATGAGATGGGAAACAAGGCAAAGCTAAGAACATTCAGCCCAAGATACTGAGGTTTCTGGGAAAGCTTTCTATGTATAGTTCAAACAGATAAATAGGCTACAATGCCAGAATTTCTCCACCACTATAGCTCAATCATGGTTAGATCTGTATTTTAGAAATACTACATCTGGTATAAACATTCTCTCTGAGAAACTTAGAACGCAATACAGCAAAGATTTTACACAAAAAATGTAGAAAATTTTAGAAAGAACATCCTTATTTGCTCAATAATACATGAACATAAGAGAACAGTTTATAGTGACTTTGCTTAAAGTATGTCACAGGCAGGACTATACAGTATTTCTAAAATGTTGACAAGCAATTTTTAAGGCCTATGATTCTATGCATTTTAAAAAATGGAAATGTGCAAGGCATTAATATTTTTAAAAGTGACAACTGCAAAGTGCAGCCAATTTTTTTCTTAAGTTTTAGTTATAAAACAGCCTAGGAACCATCCTAGGATGACCATATGTTCCCTCTGAAAAATAGATTTATTTATACACATACATACAAACACATACTCAAGTCAATAATTAGTACACATACACATGCACTCAGCCAATCAGAATGACTTAGAAAAAAATGCTCTGGTTTCCCAATTAATTATTTTAAAATAAAAATTTAAGCCTCATAAAACTTCTTGATGTGTATTATACTCAAACGGTTAGAGTTCAAGAGACTTACTATGCTTGCTTGTATCCCTCATAAACTTTCTTGTTAAAACATTAACAACCACCTGAATCTCCTGGTTTCTATAGAAAGCTCAGAGCTAACCTTGCCCCTCTCAGATAAACCCCTCTCATTTCCATTTTCATAAGGGCTAAGTGCAGATGGCAGCACCCTAGAGATCACTGTTTTCCGCCACGCGTCAATCTATCACAATTATTTTTTCTTCCAGAAAAGGAGCTTGAAGAAACCGGCAGCTTCAAATGGAACATTTATACTACATTAGCAGCTCACCTTTTCAGATCCGCTCCACTTACAGGTAAAAACATGACTTTCCTTCTAACAGGTTCCACCAAGTATGAGAAATGAAATCAAACCGCCTTCTCTTCTTGCTTAATACACCACCACCCACAAGAATTCTAGATTCTAAGATTAAAACTTCAACCTCAGTAAGCAGAGTACTGTTTACATAGAAGAATAACAGGGCACCTTGTTTCAGGCAATGCAAACAGCATTAAAAACAGTAACAAAACATCTGCTGACCCCAAACCAGGAAGATAACTAACAAAACACTTTGCACCCAACTGATTCTCTGGTCAGAGTACCTGCCTGAAACAATTATGGCTGGCCTTCACTTCACTACTATGAATTGAACAATTAATTTCTCAATTCCATCCTATCACACCCTCAGATAACAGACCACGAACTTTGTGAGGAGTCTAGCTTTCATATTGGAAAGTGGTCCTTCACTCAGAACTCCAGGCTTCTGCAGAGACCTACACTTGTCACCATACTTGTTCACATACCTAAGAATGGTACCTCAGCACAATTCTAGATTTCTGGCATAGACAAATAAAAATATACAGGAAATGAAGTGATACACAGAACAGTCTCATCAAGAAAATATTTCTTCAGATACCAAAATATTACCAAAATAAATAATAATAAAAACTGACTAACATAGCAAGAAAATGGAAGTTGTTACATATTTTAAAATAAAGCAACTTGAAGTAATTCTGAAATTGTTAGTAAAATGTAACAATAATAAGGCCAAAAGAAATTTGCGAGTGGCCGGTAAATTTTAAAGTCACACCTAATATGAAAAGAGACAACTACACTGTCAACAAATAGTAAGCATGAAGCTCTGTAAAACATTTGGTAATGGGTTATTTACCAACGTATGAAAAAGAAACAGAAGATTTCAGAAAGCTGATGACAAGCTCGCTGAAAAGTTCTTAATCTCTTCTAGAGATTTTACATAAAAATCAGATCAAATATGGAAAGGATTTCCCCATATATCACAATCAAAACTTTGTTTTTCAAGATCAGACTGAGAAACAATACGCTGAGTCAGGGGTCTTTAAAGCAGAGTGTGCACCAGAGGGTACACAGGACAATCTACTGGATGCAGGAAAAGCGTCAGAATTTCTGCTCAAGATCCTTAATTTCTGTTTTTGTGTATGTCTTATAGTATACATACGACTTTAACAGTACATAACCTGACAAACATACACACAAATTTGCAATAGGGGATTGTGTTCAAAGCCTTTTACTGATCAAGGTGTGTGTTCAAAAAGCTTAGAGAATGTTTTTCTGAAATGCCAAGGAGTGGCTCTAATGGGCCTAAATTCATTAGAACTGACTTTGAGAACTTTAGAATCGTAACACAAGTTCTGAGATCAGCTTCAAATGCTGTCATTAGAGTGGACATTACATAATTACAGGTGTGAATGGCACTGAAGTGTAACATCAACAGCCTGCAGTTTCAGCTCCAGAGTTCCAAGCCTCTGATTTACATGTCCCTCCAAACCTAAGTGACACACAGGATGAAAAACTAGAAATCATGCCATCTAAATAGATTAAACAGTCAGTCTAACCTTCTTTCTTTTTAAAATCTCTAACAGAGTATGTAAATCTTCAAGGAATTCTTTGAGTGTTAAAAAAAAATCCAGTGTAAAAAAAAAATCCAGTTCCATTTTAGTATATAGGCTCATGGGCTTATTTTTATTTTCCCCATCAAAATCTAAAGAAAAAGTCACATTACCTGTATTTTAGCCACCAAAATAAAGAAAAATTGAACCTATATTTTAACTTTTAACTCTAAGAAGCTTAAGGTTGATCTTTTGAGGGTTTGGATTCTTCCATCATGTATAAATTTTTTCAAAAATCAATGGGCTTTGTTTGAATACAAAAATGTGGCCATGAAGAATATTACAAAAGCATTATGACAAACCAAAAGGAAAAACTATTTTAGAAATTAGGTGACAGTCCGTCCGAGGGCAGAATAAACGCAGTGGTTCACTGGCTGAGTGTGTGGCCCTGAGCCTGCTGTGGGCATCCCTTCTCAGCTCGAAGGTGGTGGCCTAGTCAGCCACAGGGGAGTCACTTACACCACAGAATGGACTCAGCAAATGCTACAATTTAAGGCCTTTTCCCCTTCAGACAGCCTGGTGGTTAAACACCTCCCAGCACACAACTGATTTAGATACCGGCCAGAGCAAATGAAAAGCTAAGCTAATCACAGCAGAAGCTGGGAAAGTTCCCTAAACTTGCTCCCCTATTTTAACCTGGGCTACTTCTGCCTACCAGCATTCATCCTGGCAAAGTGAGTAGTGATGGATACCAGCTACAGCTACCAAATGTAAGTCTCTCCAGTGAATACTGATCTGAAGTGGTATGTCACCTTTTGATGCTAAAAAGAACTCTGTGGATGTTTCAAAATCAGAGATTTTCCCAGGAAGGAGGTAGTTTACAAATAGAACAACCTGCCTCATACACTTCACTATGGATGCAGTTTTACTTAACAACGTGAACACACACACACATACACACACACACACACCAGCTTCCTCTAAATAGTTGATCTCAAAGAAAAAGCAGATCATCATCAACCTTGTAAGGCCCACACCTCTCAGAGACTTCCAGGAGAGGTTTACAGGCAGAGGACTCACTAAAACTGGTTCCTAGGAAGTTGCTTTGACTGAGTTTTAATAGTACTGTTGGTTCCCAGGCACCCTTTTACTGAAACAGTTAGTTATCAAATATACTATCCATGAAAACAAACCAATGGCTTTTCTCCTTTGATTCAAAATAAAATACTTTTTGTGCTTTCAAAATTTTAAATACTAGTTAAATCAAGCCATCAATATTTACTTATCTAATGTATAAAATGTGAATTAACCTAAGAAAACTAGCCCAAAGTGCTGCTGAGCAGTCTGATTTCAAAAAAAGCATGCAAATGTGGGAAAAAAAATCCAGTATGTCTGTCCCCATCATTATTGAACAGTACCTTTCAACACTACTATTGCACATCTCAGGAACAGAACTTTTCAGCTGATAACCACAAATTAAACAGTAACTGGTCTCCATCACTACAAATATAAAGGCAGCTCCCTGAATACCATCCTTCTGCTACTAGTGAACTAGCACAGACATCTTACACCAGAGTTTCTCTATACTGTATAAAACACATTTCAAGCAAACATATACAACTGGAAGATGCTGGTTTACAGCAGAGTCGCTTTGAGCCCTCAAGTCCTTTACTACTTTCATACACCATTTAGTTCAAGTCATTCAATTATAGGAACTATTTCTAGGCTTGAAAGATTAGTTTAATGGGCAAGGTGGTGGTGGGGAGGTGGTGGCAGCGGCATATCATCTAATCCTGGATTTTAAAGCTAAATTTTCCAAAAGACTCCATTGTGATGTTGGCATCAAATCCACTTAGGGGTTCAACAAATGTCTGTATCTGGCAATGATGACTATATGCTAACATTTCACAAGTCTGGCAGAGATGAAGGCCTATTTACTAACATAAATAACCCAGTGCCTATGTATGAGCACTTCCAGATGAGCTTTGCTACTTCCTAATGAAAAAAAAAAAATCAAAGAAATAAGTGCATTTTTACCTCACTACAGATTTAAAGAGTTCACTTTGCCTTTGATCTTCCTAATTAAAACTATCACAACCTCTAACAACTTTAAATTTAAAAGATAAATAAACAGTAGGAAATGGAATAAAATGAACAGAAAAAAAGGTCCTTCACACTGGGTATCTTCTAACTGGGAAATGCCTACATGTTGTTTCAAGTTTTTTCAGTTGAATCCTTGACTCAGAGATGCCTCAGACTCTCAAATCCCAGGTCCATCCCCCTAAAAGCCATCATTTACCATAAGTATTCCATAGGTGTGGAATCATACCAGCAGATGACATTTCTGTGCCAGATATGAGGCTCCATATTCTCACTGTTCCAAACACTGCCTTAAGCCCCAGGTTTAAAAATCTCCTTTGTGGGAATAAACTAGCTCCATGCTCTGTTCACATTCAGTCAAGATCATATATAGGGCTAAGGGAACCACCCTGAATAAATGTAAATAAGGTAACTGTTTGTGGAGTTGCTTACATACATTATACTTCACAGCAAAACAGAATATCCCCAATAGTCCTGCTCCAATCTTATTTCGTGTGAATAGGAATGATTCTTTTTCCTCCACTGCTTATGCACAACTCACTTTTAGTATTCAACAGAGCACATGTAAGTCCTAAAGATACGGCTAATTTCATTTAACTAGTATTTCTTTATATAATATGCTCAAAGCATAACTGCCAAAGGGTCCCAATAAGGCAAGAGGAGTAACTTTGTTCTTAATTCTCTTGCAAAGCATAGCTTGCTCATAAACCCCATTAAAAATTTCCTTAACACAAGGTTCAAAATATTTTTAAAAAAGAAAGAGGGAGGTGGAGTTTGGACTCCAATTAAGGCATTTTTATACACAGTCTAGCTTGAGTCCTATTCAAATGGAATCCTAAAAAGCATTTTAATGGGGAACGGTAGAAATCATAACAGTCTATTATCAGCATCGTGAAATATCAACCCCTCACTTGAATGTCTTTCTCTTTCCTTATTCCTTGATTCTCTCGTTCCACAAATGCATAGGTTATGTTTTCTGTAGATCTGGGGAAAATGGGCCAGGGGTAGAAGGTCCATCCAGGCCAGACAGAGTGAACGGCCCATGACTGTTCAGCACAGAAGGAAACTGAGAAAGAAAATAAAACACATTATCATCCTATTATGCAATCCTAAACTTCACTTTCTGTCCCTGTTACATTCCCTAAGGCAGAACACAGCAGCACCTGCAGTGGCTCACAGGACAAAGGTACTAACTGTTCATCATGGAACAACATGATGTCACAAAAACTTAAAAAAAAAAAAGTTTGTCTTACATATTAACACTCTCCAGCCTACCTTGATGCACGTAAAGAACAAATCTATACTTTTCCTTAGATGCTAAAGTACACAGGTTCACACTTACTTCAAATGAAGGTTACAGAAAGTTCAGTAAAGGACAGCATGCACTCTGTAGACTATAATTCAATTATATAGCAAATCACAATGTCAAAAAGAAGTCCAGAGGAGATGCCCATCTCATACCTGCTACAAACAGTTGTAAGGTGCTCATCCTAGAAAAGCACTGCCCATCATGTATTCTGAGACCAAATCTGTATGGAGAGTCCAGGCTGAAGCTACATGAGCCCTATGGCTTTCTCTGTATAAATCAATTCTCTCTTTGTGAGAGGCAAACAAAAATGTAAAAGGAAATATGGAAAAATTTCCATACTCTTTCTATTCAGCAATTTAGAAGTTTCTGCAAAAATAACTGCAGTAGTAGAATGATTTAAAAAATTTTTTTTTCTTTCTCCACCCCTTACCATTTCATTTTCAAAAGAACAAGTGAAAATTTAAATTACAAAATCTAAGAAAATCTCCCAGGGAGTCACCCTGGAATAAGTGAATGAATCAATATAAGAAAGCTGACAAGTTATAAAGTCTAGATAGTTTAGGCAAAATCATGGTTTACAGCTATGATATCTTTCTTAATAAGATCTTCATTAAGAGGTAATGCAAT
>SJYC01035635.1:0-48961 GCA_006408675.1 Madoqua kirkii
AACTAAGAAATTAAATCTAGGTATTAACAGTTATTCTTTAAGTTATTAATCTGTGTTCTGGGTTAAACTAAACAGTAAAAATTAAGTACATCTAAAAAACAGTATGAGATAATTTTTAAAGTAAATTATGATATAAACAAGAGTATATATCTATGCTGAAGAATCTCAAATTTCCTTTTCCTTATTCCAACTCTATAATCATTTTTTCTTTAAAGACAACTGCAATTAGGAATAAAATATGTGCATGGGAATCTGGTACTGAATACGAATTTGCAGAAATACACTTAGAACATTTACGTCTTTTATTCTAATTCCAAGCTGCTGAAGCTGTAAAATAAACTGAGTTAAAACCAAAACAGTGATCATATCACAATGGATACAAATATTGCATCATTATGCTGTACACTCAAAATCAATATGTCAATTACACTTCAATTAAAAAGTTATTTTAATAAATAAACAAACCACGACATTAGTATGTCTAACCTCAACAGAGGAGAAGGAACAATTTGTTTTGAGGTGGATGTGTATTACCTTCACATAGTAGTATCTGAGGGCTCGGCTGAGTTTGTCATAATTCATATTAGGCTTGTTCTTTCTAATGCCCCAGAGACGAGCCACCTCTTCTGCCTGCAAAAGCTTGAACTCCCCATTATTAGAGGTCCAGCAGATCATGTGGTCGTTCTGAGGCTCCTTTAGGAGCTGAAGGAGGAACTGCCACAGGGTGATAGCACTGTCCATAGCAATGAGCTGAAAGAGGCAACACTGTATGTCACTCACTGTTTTAAGCACTTTAAATGTATTAGACTATTAGTTGTTCACTTCATCCCCACAAGAATCCTATAAGACAGATACTACTGCAGCCTCATTTTATATGTGAAGAAACTGATTCATTACAGAGTTAAGTAACTTATCTAAGCTCACACAAGTAAATGGTGGAGCTGAGATTTAAATCCAGGCAATCTGAATAGACCTAAACTCTTAAACATGCAACACTGCTTAAGAAAAGTCTTGCTATGAGATAAAGCTAGTTTCATAAATTACAGGAGCAGACTGCAGAATGCCAACCAGTGCAGTATCACTGTTACTAAATTTTATCTTAAAAACTCATTGTCAGGACTTCCTGGGGGTCCCCGGGCTAAGCTTCCGTACTCTCATTGCAGGGGTGCTGGGCTGGATCTATGGTCAGAGAACTAGGTCACACATGCCCCAACTAAGAATCTGCATGTCACAATTAAAACCTGGTACAGCTAAATAAATATTTTTAATAAAACAACTCATTGTCATATTCTCTGAGGTGACCACCATTTCAGCACCTATCTATACTAGCCCAGTTGATTTATATGCCAGGATGTTCTCTGTGTCTCAGGGTGGCCCAGAGATAGAAGGAATAGTTTCCATTATAATAAATGTAATTTTCATGTAAGTTGAGAGCACTGAAAGCTCAGCAAAATATTCCCTAATTTACAAGTTCTGCCACCATTCTGTCCACAGGAAGTCCACCTGCACAGATCCTTTTATTTGATTATCAAGATTGGACCTGAAAAACCTTTCAATATCTCAAGTTTTAAGATCTTTCTGTTTAGGCCAGTGTTTCTTAAATTCAGCACTATTGATATTTTGAGCCAGATAATTCTTTTGTTCTTGGAGGCTGTTTTGGCATTGCAGTTTAACATCCCTGGCCTCTACCAACCAGATGCCACTAACACCTCTTGCCCAATTTGGCAATCAAAACGTCTACACACATTGTCAAACATTCTGGGGGACAGTATCATCTCAGTTAATAACCACTGGTTTAGGCAATGGAGCAGCAGGGAAATGTTCTCTCAAAGGTTTTTCCTCAAAAAAACTTTAAAACATCTTGTTTCTAAGAAAGAAATCTTAGGGTGGACACTCTGGTCAAATATACATAAGCACATCCTAAAACGTCCATAAGGGAAATTTACACATACACACAGATACACAAAACCTCCCTGTTCTCAGTCTGTGAATTAGATCTCACTGGATCAGAACAGAAATTAAATCAAATCAATTCTGTTAAAATACTATAAAAACAGATAAATTGGACAAAAACAAAAATTAAAACTTCTGTGCTGTAAACAATACCATCAAATGAGAAGACAATCCTTGGAATGGAAGAATGCATTTGCAACTAATAAGGCTCCTTCATCAAAAAAAAAAAATAGAGTTCTTACAGTTAAAAAAACTGAAAATAAGCAAAGGATTTGAAAAGACATTTCTCCAAAAAGTAATACAGGTAGCCAATAAAGCACATTAAAAGATGCTCGATGTGACTAGCTATTAGAGGAATAAAGGTCAAAACCACACAAGATACTGCTTCACACCTACTAGGATGGCTATGATCAAAAAGGCAGGTGAAGGACCTCCTGGTGGTTAGGAATCTGCTTGCCAATGCAGGGGATGTGGGTTCCATCCCCAAAGACTTCATATGCTGTGCGCCACAACACTGAGAAGCTCACACACCACAGCTAGAGAGAGCTCGAGCACAGCAAGGAAGACTCAGCTCAGCCAAACAAAAAAGACAGATGATAAGTATCAGCTAAAACGTGGAGAAAAGTGAAACCTTCATACATTGCCAATGGGAATGTAAACTGGTACAGCCACTTTGGAAAAAGGGTGCAGCAGTTCCCCAGAGTTAGCATATGACCTAGTAATTACCCTCCTAGGTATATGTCCCAGAGAAATGAAAATATATGTCCACACAGACATTTATAAGCAGGACGTTCAGAGTGGTATTCATAATATCCAAAAAAGTATAAACTACCCAGATGTCCATCAACTGATGAGCAGACAAGCAACATGTAGCCTTTCCCTTCTCCAGGGGATCTTCCCAGCCCAGGGATGGACCCCAGGTCTCCCACATTGCAGGCGGATTCTCTACCAGCTGAGCCATAAGAGAAGCCCAAGAATACAGCAGTGGGTAGCCTGTCCCTTCCCCAGCAGATCTTTCTGACCCAGGAACTGAACCAGGGTCTCCTGCATTGCAGGCAAATTCTTTACCAACTGAGCTATCAGGAAAAGCCTCCATATAACCACAGAGTGGAATATTAGCCAGAAAAAGGAATGAAGTAGTGATGGGCCAGTTCAATGGATGAACCTTGAAAACATTCGGCTAAGTGAGAGAAGCCAGCCATTAATCTGAATAGGCAAAAAAAGCAGACTGGCGGTTGCTAGGGCTGGGAATGGGGGATGGGTGTGGAAAAGAAAAGGGGAGTGACTGTTAATGGGGTGATGAAAACATTCTAAATTTAGATTATGGTAGTGTCGATAAAACTGGGAATATACTAAAACCACTGAACTGTACACTTCAGGTGAATTTTACTCTATGCGAAATATATCTCAATAAAAATGTTAAAAACAAACACCCCAAACAACACAAAAGTTAGGCCTGAGAAACCTAACTCTAACAATGTACAACTCACAAAGGACAGGATCCTTAACTATGTCTGCTTCTAAAAAGATCAGAGATGAGGAACTATACTGGAAAATATCTCAGTAATTTTTCTGAGACATTCAAAATGTCCTCCTATTATTCTGTCATAAATTTGAAGCTGGTTATACAGAGATACTGTCGTCCAAAAGTAGAGATGAGAAAATAACTAAGAATAGAAAAAGTTAGAGAGTTAATGGAGAAACCGAGGCCATGAATCCAAGTCTCTTTCATCATAGTCATGTACTCTGACCCCAAGGGAAACCACTTTCCTAAATGGATAAGAGCATTCACATTACCTAGGATTGTAAAGTATTACATTGTTAGATAACAACTGACAATAATGTACAAATATGAAGTGCTACTTTAATGCTAAATAACCATGTTCACTAGAAAACAACTTTCCAGAGCCTCACTTAAGCTGGGTTAAAATAGTGGTTTTATACTATATCCATCAAGTATAGTTGAGGGGGAGGGATCCCCTGTCATTTCTCTTAATTTACCAGAGAGGCTTTTCTTCTAACGATGACTGTCGTGTTAAGTTACTTTTAAACTATGTGGTAAGTTACTTTTAAACTATGTTTGTTCCCCACTTAAACAATTATTTGTTAGTCTAAATCTGTTACAACTATTCCCTAGTAAATTCCAGCTTAACCAAAGAACTCAAGTCTTTACATTTCCAGACACCATCTTCACGTTAAGAACGCTTACAGTAGTATGAATATGTGTGAGAGAGATGATGATGGTGACGATGCCGAAGCTAGAGGGAGGAGGGAAAGGGCAGACAAGCAGAGAACTGGAATATCAAGACTATTACAGGTTTGGGTCCTATAATTTCATTTATTTTTGGAAAAATTCCCCAAACCAAATCCTAGAGCTTTATAACTATCTTGCAGATGCTTGAGCCCTACTGATTTATAATGGCTAAGTAATACGTACAAAACGACAGAAAAAACCATGACTGTTTCCGCAACAAACACACAAGAGTCATCCTGAGCAAGTGGGAAGTGTTCCCAAGGTGGTGTGGGTTTAATTTCCACCTCTCCCTTCGGTTATCAGGGGAGAGTGTGGACAGAGCTTGAGTAAGTTCCGGGAGTTGGTGATGGACAGGGAAGCCTGGCATGCTGCAGTCCATGGGGTTGCAAAGAGTCAGACACGACTGAGTTGAACTCAACTGTGGACTGAGCCAAATCCTGGTGGAGCTGTTGGATACTGCACGGCAGAACCTAACTGCATGGAAAACGCTGAAGCTTCTGTAGTACTTTACAGTGTGTCTGGGATAGAAACTTATTGTGGAAAAAAAACGGGCACTGTGGTTTTGGACTGAAGTACTGGAAAAATTTTTTTTCTGTTGGGAAAAACTAAGGAAGCCGTAAAATGGACATCCTCAGCAGGTACTTTAAAGGAGTATTTTACTCATTCAATGTTAATGTTTATTCTTTGATTGAAAAGGCAGTGAACCACTGGGCACATAAGCTGAACCTCTTCATTTGAGTTCCTAAAAGTGTGCCATTGATATGAAATTCAACAATTTCTTCAGCCGTAAAAGAGAATTCAAGTTAAAAAGTCTGAAGTTACTTAAAATTACAAAGGTGAAATAAAGAGACACAAATATTTAATACTTTTATTCTAACTCTTATCAAAAGAAACCCAAATCCTTTTTCTTGAAAACCTTTTCATGAAAACCTCAATGTTTCCACAACTACAGTTTTTCCCCCAAATTTCAGTTTTAAAGAGTTTTTTAGAAGTAGTATAATGAGGGAGAGAGATACTTAACTGATCCAAATAAAGGAATCTGATTTTTGAGGGGTTAAATATGGAAAACATAATTGATTCTAACACAATAGAGAAGGAAATGACAACCCACTCCTGGAGAATTTCATGGGCAGAGGAGCCTGGTGGGCCACAGTCCATGGCCTCGCAAAGAGTCTGACAGGACTGAGCAACTAATACTATCTCACACTTAAAAGACAGTAGATTAATCCCTGTGCTAAAAGGAAAGAAGGAGCATATTGGAAGTAACTCATTAGGGAAAGGAAGTCTCTACTAAATGAAACCTTTTCCACCCTAAACATGTTTATCATACACACAGCCCAGTTGCTGTGGTGACCCATGGCCCAACTATTTTCAGAAACAGTAGCTAAGACCCCAAAAATAAATGTCTCCAAATTCAGAGTGCAGCTTAAGTAAAATAGAAACAAATTATAAAATGTATTAAGGCGAATTTTGAGTTAAAATCTTAATAGCTATCAAAAAGTAACCTGGTGTATCTATCCAGTATTCTATACCAATAGAACACTAAAAGTGTACTATTACAATAAAACTTTAAAACAACACTTCCCTAAATGGATTCCACTTAGGCAGTTTTTAACGTTTAAATAAAATCAAAGAAGGGAGAGTTACTGAGAAGGAAAACTGAATCACGATAGGTTTTAAAGAAAATACCACTGACAGTCTTAAATACTGAAGGACCAAGTTTTCCGCGCAGTGGGACGGTGAGTGGAAGATGGCAAGAGGAAAGGAAGAAGGATCTTATTCACCAACCAAAGAGATGGGTGAACCGTTCTGATGAGGGATGGAATTCTGAGGTCTTTTTCTTTAAATGCCCTAAACTTCAAATACCAATAGCCTGGGCTGGGGCGGGGGGGAGCCAACTGTATCTCTTGGCTACCTCGGTCAACAAGGTCCCTGCCCAGGTCAGTTAACCTTCAGCCCCCAAAAGATGTTTCCAACTGGTTTTCCCAAGAAGGAAGCTTCGCGGCAGCTGTGTACTAACCGGAAAGTAACGAGGGGAGAGGGTTGGCTGGAAAGAAGTAGAAAAAGAACTGAAAGTCGACGCCGGATGGGTTCTGAGCGTGGGGAGAGGAAGATACGCGGAAGACCGCGTGCCCCCGGGGAGATCAAAGTCCGGGCCCGGGTGAGCACCGACTCGCTGCGCTTTCACTTTCCAACTTCCTGTCACCACAGAAAGCCTGAGACGCTCCCCCCGGGCCCTCCCCTCCGCTACTCCGGCGAAAAAAGAAAAGAACACACAAAAAAACCAGCCACCTTTGGCCCCAGGGGCCTCGCGGGACCAAATCAGGGGCGAAGGGAGCGAGGCGGGTCTGTCCCGCGCCCACCGGCCCGCCAGCGGGCCCGGCCGGGCCCCCCGGGCGCGCGCCCCGCGCCCGCTTCCTGAGGTGCAGCCAGGCCCCCGCCCCGGCGTCCCGCCGGCGGGGGCGGCGGCCGCGGGACGCGGACGCTCACCGAGGCCGCGCGCGGGGCTCCCTCCGGGTCTCCGCCTCCAAAAAGACGCTCCTCTCCTCACGCCGGGACCTTGAGGATGGCGCGGCAGCCGCTGCGACCCTCGCGGCGGAGCCGGAGAAGGCGCCGGCGGCCGAGCCCAGCCCGCCGGGTGCCCGCAGCCGCCCGCATCTCCCGCCGCCGCCGCCGCCGCCGCGGCTCGTCGCGCCCCGCCCTCCCCGCCCCCGCACGCGGCGGCGGCGCGGGTCGTCGGGGCCGCTACCCGCCGGGCACGCGCGCTCTGGGCGTTCCTCGCCGCGGCTGAGCCTGCCACTCGCTCCGCCGCCGCCGCCTCTCTAGAGCCCCCCCGGCTGCGTCAGGGGCCCCTTCTGACGCCGGAGCCTCTGCGCGTCACTTCCGGGGGCGGGAAGGGCGCGGCTGGCCGCTGAGGGGCGCTGCCGGCCCCGCCGACTGCGTCCATGGGGTGCCGGGTGAGGGGTGCGGGCGTGAGGGAAGCCGCCCCCTGGGCTTCCCCGCGTTGCTCTCTCCGCCGGACCGCTGGCGGTTTCTGCTCCCTGAGGCGCGTGGTCCGAGCCCGCACGCCAAGCTGCCGCTTGGGTCAGGACTTCGGAGGGCCTCGGTGTCTGCCCCGCCCTAGGGAACGGGTGGCGCTCACCGAGTGGCTTCCAGGGGCCGCGTGTGTCGTCGCGAAGCTTGAGTGTGAGGGCTTTCTCCCTCCAGGCCGCCCGTCCTGCCTTCTTGGCAGGGTGGACGGAGAGGTCGGAACCGCCGCAGCTGTCTCGTGGGAGTGCCAGGCCCCAGGGCGCTGTGAACAGCTGATGTACTTCAGTCAGCCTTGTGGCTCTCTAGCCCCGGGGCTGACAAAGGGAAACACTGGTCAAGTGGGGCAAGCTCGTTCTGGCTTTGCAGTCAGAGACCTGCAATCCAGCTGTGGCTCTGCCTCTCACGAACTCGCCAATCTTTAAGAACTTTCTTTACCTCCCCAAACAATGTCATCATATGTAAAATGGAGAGAACCCAAGTATAATCACCCCGCGGAGTGTCTAGCCCATCAGTTCAGTTCAGTCGCTCAGTCGTGTCCGACTCTTTGCTCATTAAATGCAATTCTTAAGGAACCAGGTCACACTCGGTACAACTACTTGAACAGTATAGAAGCGGAAGGTAGAGACTGCTGAACAAAACCTCCAAGAAATGTACTGTGTATCCCACTTAACAGGAAACCGACAACAAGTCAGTCCAATGTCCAGTTATTAGCTTTGAGTCCCTTCACCTCTCTGAACTTTAGTCCCCTCATACAAGATGAAGATCATGTACAGCACTGCTGAGAAGATAAAATGTGAATAAATGATGGTGCCGTTTTTTTAAAATGCATTTATTGGGCTGTGCCAGGTCTTAGCACACAGAATCTTTAGTTGCAGCCTGTGGGATCTAGTTCCCTGACCAGGATGCATCCTGGCCCCCTGCACTGGGAGTACAGAGTTTCAGCACCTGGACCACCAGGGAAGTTCTGATGTCATTTATATTTGCCTCCTCAGCTCCGCAATTGATTGCTCTGTGGCGACACAGAGAAGCTTGCAGGATCTTAGCTCCCCAACCAGGAACTGAACACTGGCCACGGCAGTGAAAGCAGGACTCCTAACTACTGGACTGCCAGGGAATTCCTCATGGTAAAATTAATTGAGCTCAGTGAAATGTGATCCTCTCAGGGAACTCTATTTAATACTCTGTAATGAACTACATGCTGCTGCTGCTAAGTTGCTTCAGTCGTGTCCGACTGTGCGACTCCCTAGACGGCAGCCCACTAGGCTCCTCCGTCCCTGGGATTCTCCAGGCAAGAACACTGGAGTGGGTTGCCATTTCCTTCTTCAATGCATGAAAGTGAAAAGTGAAAGTGAAGTCGCTCAGTCGTGTCGGACTCTCAGCGACCCATGGACTGCAGCCTACCAGGCTCCTCTGTCCACGGGATTTTCCAGGCAAGAGTACTGGAGTGGGGTGCCATCGCCTTCTCCAGAAATGACCTACATGAGAGAAGGTTAAAAAACAGTGGTGAAGTGAAAGTTGCTGACTCGTATCTGACTTTTTATGACCCCACAGACTTATACAGTCCATGGAATTCTCCAGACCAGAGTACTGGAGTGGGTAGCCTTTCCCTTCTCCAAGGGATTTTCCCAACCCACGAGATCAAACCAGGGTCTCCTGCAATGTGGGCAGATTTTTTACCAACTAAGCTATGAGAGAAACCCTAAAACAGAGTAGATGTGTGTGTAACTGATCTACCTCTCTGTACAGTATAAACTAACAACGTTGTATATCAAGTTACTCCAATAAAAATTAATTTAGAAAAGCTATCAGAAAATACTATGAATAATTTTATGAAGATATATATGAAAACTTAGTTGAAAAAGTTCCTAGAAAAATTATGGATTTAAAAGGAAGGAAGGAAGGGAGAAATGTGATCTTACTATTCCTTTGAAGCCTTTTGGAAGAGAATCATCACTTACTTTGATTTCCAGCCTCCTCCACCATAATACAGAGTGATTATAACACACAAAGATATTCATGAAAAGCAACAACACCTAAAGATGTTAGGCTTTAAAAAATAATTTTACCACATATTTTCATAAAGAAATGTGTTCTACAGGGCTTCCCTGATAGTGCAGTTGGTAAAGGAATGTATTCTACAAGTGAACCTGTCTATGAAACAGAAACAAAATCAGGGACTTAGAGAATAGAATGGTAGTTGACAAAGGATGGGAGTTTGGGGAGTTTTATGAAAAAGAATGTAAATATATGTATACTGAGTCACTTTTCTGCACAGCAGTAATGAACACCACACTATAATCCAAGTAAACTTCAATAAAAAAAGAAATATATGTTTTGTGAGACTGACATACTGCCTACTGTGCTAAGGAGGCCACTAAGAAACGTGTTTTAAAAGGGGCATCCAACACCTGAAAAGAACTAGAGCTCCTGGGCCCTACAAGATTTTTCCTTACAACAACTTCCATTTTAGAAGTCAAGAGGGAAAAATAAGAATTCTTAAGGTAGACTCTTTAAGGTACACCCATTGGAAACATTAGGTTATGGGAAGATTTCATTTTGAAGCCCCATGCCAAGAACAGTTAAGGGCTGTAGAAGCTCCTTTACAGATTACCCTGCTGTGCCCAAACTAGCAGTAAACTTCACATTCAGCCTCAGGGGCTTAGTTGTATCATAACCCTGTAGACTGAGCTGCCAGTATTGTCAATTGCTGTGTATTTTTGGAAAAGAGCCTACTTTGGGAGTTCTTAAATTAGTCATAGCAAGTCTGTCTGCTTTTAAATTGACTGGATATTTTGTTTGTTTGTTTCAACACAGTGTATGCTGACAGCAGAGAAACTAGAAGAAAAATGGATTTCAGAGTAATGAATTTTTAAAAAAGTTTATTAATATGCTTGTTTTTCCCATGCAGGATTCTATAAATACACAATCTCTCTCTATGGTTCCTTACACAACAGATGGTTCTCTTTTTGAAAACTCCAAGGTAGTTATGTTGGTCAACCAAAAAGACTGTGCCTTTTTTTGTTATCTTGTTTGTCATTTTTCCCACCAGATAGATGGATTCTCATTCTTAACTACTCAGGGCTATCTCACATATAATTTGCAGATTTTGTACAGTGTTTAAACATGTGTTTCTGCCTGACATGTCCTAGAGTGTCAGTTATCCCAGACCTGCCACTCCAGTTCCCCTAATGTAGTTAAATTTCTAAGAAACAGTAAGTTATGATCACTTCTTCTTAAGGCAACTTCCTGATCCCTCTCTTCTATTTCACTATCTCATCATTACCCTAAGTTAGCTCAGGCAGCCATCTGTGTCCAGGGGTTCCACATTCACGAATTCAACTAAACTTCTGGGGAAAAAAATTCCAGAAGTTTCCAGAAAGCAAAACCTTAATTTGCTGCACACAACTGTTTACAGGGCATTTACATTGTGTTAGTATTATAAGTAATCTAGAGATAATTTCCTGGCTTCCCTGGTGGCTCAGACAGTAAAGCGTCTGTCTACAATGCAGGAGACCTGGGTTCGATTCCTGGGTCGGGAAGATCCCCGGAGAAGGAAATGGCAATCCACTTCAGCACTCTTGCCTGGAAAATGCCATGGACAGAGGAGCCTGATAGGCTACAGTCCATGAGGTCACAAAGAGTCGGATATGACTGAGCGACTTCATTTTCACTTTCACTTTCAAAGATAAAGTATATGGGAGGATGTACTTTATATTCAAATGCTTTATATATGGGACATGGGCATCCTCAGATTTTGGTGTCCTCAGGGTTCCTGGAACCAGCCCTCCACAGATCATAAGGGATGAATGTATCCCTTTTTCCTAAAGAGATGTTTCATGGACCCTGACTCACTGAGCAAACATGGAGACAGCCAGTTGATCTGTGCGTCTTCCAGGCAATGTCTTACAACACACAAAGAAGAAATAACTTTTGATCAAAAGGAGCACCAACAACCCCAGGTAGGAACGGATCTGAGGCAAATCACTCCATGTCTGATATGAAAGAAGAAAAATCAGGGGTCTCTAGCTTCTAGCCAAAGCTTGATCCTCCTGAGGAAATCCTCTTGAGGAAATCCTAAGGAAATAACATCCTTATCTTTTCTGGGCCTCCCTTTCAACATTTTTAAAAATAAAGTCATACCTTTCACTTCTAGTGTGTGTTGCATAGAGTGAAAAGGAAAAGAAAGCTGATCAAGCAATGCCTGAACTCCTATTAAATGATCCTATAGTTACTGTATTTGTGAAGACTGAAATCTTAGAGGAAAAGTTATTTTTGAAAATAAAATGCGTGCTAGCTGTCTATCAAATTTGTCAGCATTTGCTAAGCCCACTACCTATCAAGGACCTAAAATTCACCAAAGACAATCAATGAAATGATAATTAGAAATGTCCTTTCACCAAGACTATTATTCTTGACAAAGATGTTTCCTCTCCAAGTAAATAAGTAAGTGAAAGTCACTCAGTCATGTCCGACGTGTGACCCCATGGACTACACACTCCGTGGAATTCTCTAGGCCAGGATACTGGAGTGGGTAGTGAAAAGGAAAAGAAAGCTGATCAAGCAATGCCTGAACTCCTATTAAATGATCCTATAGTTACTGTATTTGTGAAGACTGAAATCTTAGAGGAAAAGTTATTTTTGAAAATAAAATGCGTGCTAGCTGTCTATCAAATTTGTCAGCATTTGCTAAGCCCACTACCTATCAAGGACCTAAAATTCACCAAAGACAATCAATGAAATGATAATTAGAAATGTCCTTTCACCAAGACTATTATTCTTGACAAAGATGTTTCCTCTCCAAGTAAATAAGTAAGTGAAAGTCACTCAGTCATGTCCGACGTGTGACCCCATGGACTACACACTCCGTGGAATTCTCTAGGCCAGGATACTGGAGTGGGTAGTCTTTCCCTTCTCCAGGGGATCTTCCCAACCCAGGGATCGAACCTAGGTCTCCGCATTGCAGGTGGGTTCTTTACCAGCTGAGCCACCAGGGAAGTGCCTCCTCTCCAATAATAAGACTTATAATCAGAGAATATTCAAGGTCCGGAGAGAAATCCATGAAAAGCTCCTTGGATAAGGTACTTGTGTCTTCTAGACTATGAGGAAAGTTCACGGCAACATCTTTCAGCCCAAGCTGTAAACTTCACACAGAACATTGTTTTTCTCAGAGAGGACATGATGAGACATGAGTTACTGCAGTTACGTGCCTGGGGCATAACGACTATCTAATATATTTAATGACTCGTCATAAATACACCTCAGGAATAACTTCATATAGTTTTCATCTTTAGAATCTACACCCAGGCTACTTCTTTCTTCCTCCACTATATTTTTATCTAAAGTAATTTTCTTGGTCTTTGACAAATGTACTTTTTCCTGGGCTTATGAAAATTGATAGAAAGTGTGTTCTAGAGAAGAGGAAGAAACTTGATTCCTAACTGCTCTTTAGAAAAGATATAGCTCAATTGACAAAAGCTCATAAAATCCACTTCGTGCATAACCTACAAGATCCTTGGTGGCTTGTCCAACTCCTTGTAGGATCGTAATGCTCTGAATTTTAAACTAGAAGTTTTGTTTCCTCTCTTGCACATATTATGATAACTGGCTGGAAAATTTTTCTTTTTCAATTACAATTAATTCAGAAACCACTAATACTATTATTCAGCATAATACTCACCTGTTTACTGCAGGAGAAACTCAAAGAGGCTTTGTTCTTTTTTCTAGGAACTTTCAGTCTTGGACCAGTGATACTGACACCCTCAGAGACTATCACCATGTACAACTTCCTTGGTAGTTTTTGAGTTCTTCCACATTTTTTCCTTTTGACCCCAGTGGCATAGACAGAGAATTCACTGAAGGATCCAGAGATACTGGGCAAAGCAAAGTCAGCCTGACAAATGAAGGAATAAGTGCGGCTCTAAACAGGGTTAGCTGTGGTGAGCAGGACTGGGAGAGGGAATGAAATCACCACCTCCCACCACATTAAGGAACATTTCCTGAAAGAGGTGGAGTTTGAAAGACTTGGTGCTAATTCAAAAATGTGTAATGCCTGCTTTTTTCTTCCTTACTTTATTTATCCAGCTGCAAAACAAAATTAGTTTTGCTGTGCTAGAGAACTTAGCTTGTGAGTTGTGCACCCAGTTCAGAAGTGTGACACGGCCACCAGCTTCCCTCTCTCAAGGGAAGGAAATTTGAATTCTGTTTGGGCTCAGCCCTGTGAAGTGGGAAAATTACTGGGTCTGGAGGGCTTTTTTCCTCACCTCTCTCTCAGCTTCTCCTCATTCCTGAAGAAGTGCAGTTGTGATGCATATACCCGATCAAACATGTCTAGAAATCAGATTCCAACAGGAAAGGAGAACAAGGAGTCCTGTGCATGACAGAAAAGAAGCTAAAGGCGAGGTTGTGTGGAGTAGGGAGTTCGGGTTAGATTTTCTTTGGAACCTTTCCCTCCCACTCTATGCACACTTTCTCTTCGCTTCTTTGCTTCCTCCCCACCTCCCACCACAGCCTGTTCTCGCAGCCTTATTTTTTTTCCGGTCTATATTTCTTTTCCCTTTATACCTCTATTTACTAAGCCTGCCAGTGGCTCCCTGGAAAATGCATTAGCCATGACAGTGGTCCTTGGCCCTGAAATGATGTCATATAAAAAATTTTTTTTTAAGCATTAGCCATGAGAACTGCTCTAGATGTGTCCGGAGACAGATAGATGGCTAAGCCAAGTCTCCTCTCTTTAGAGGTTTCTAATAGATGAGGGGGCAAAAATCACTATGACATAGGAAGGCCATGCTAAATGGGGGAAAAACAAGTCCTGGGAGGTGAGGGTACCATGGGCAGGAGGTTCCTCGTGTTCTCCATGGACATCCTTAGATGGCTAAGCCAAGTCTCCTCCTTTAGAGGTTTCTAATAGATGAGGGGGCAAAAATCACTATGACATAGGAAGGCCATGCTAAATGGGGGAAAAACAAGTCCTGGGAGGTGAGGGTACCATGGGCAGGAGGTTCCTCGTGTTCTCCATGGACATCCAGGGTGTCTAGGGTTTTAGAGAAAGGTGGGGAAGGGATGTGCAGGAAAAACATTCTGCTTGGAATGCCTTTTCCCCTGCCCTGCCCCACCTGGCTGTCTTCTACTTTAGGCCTCAGCTCAGCTGTCACCTGCTCCAGGGAGTCCTCCCAAGCCTCCAGGCTGGGTCTGTGACCTCCAGTATCTCCCATCATATCCGGTACTAACCCTGTCTGTGGCACTGACCTGAAATTTCTCTTTTGCTTAAAATAACTTTGTTTATGTTTGGCTCTGCTGGACTTTTGTGGCTGCGTGGGCTTTTTTCTCTGGTTGTGGTCAGCGGGGGCTACTCTAGTTACGCTCAGGCCTCCCATCGCAGTGGCCTCTCTCGTTCCGGTCACAGGCTCTAGAGTGCACCGGCTTCAGCAGCTGCAGCACGTGGGCTCAGTAATTTCAGGCCCCAGGCTCTAGAGCACAGGCTCAGTCGTTATGGCACAGGGGCTTGGCTGTTCCATGGCATGTGTGATCGTCACAGTTCAGGGATCGAACCCATGTCTTCCGTATTGGCAGGTGGGTGCTTTACCAGTAAGCCATCAGGGAAGCCCCTGAAATTTCTTATTTGTCTCTTTAACCTTTGGATGAGGTCCCTGAGAGGTCTTGTTCCCCATTGCAGTCTAGCACCCAGAATGGTCCCCCCGGGAGCTACTCAATAAATGCTCACAGAATGACTAGATGTCAAGATCAACAGTGCAAACATGCCTGATGCAGAGAAGTGTGCTGGGGTACAAGTCACCCATCCTTCGGAAACCCCAACCCTCAGCCTACCTTTTCCTCTCTTTCCTTCCCTTTAGTGAAAGTCGCTCAGTCACGTCCGACTCTGCAACCCCATGAACTGTACAGTCCATGGAATTTTCTAGGCCAGAATACTGGAGTGGGTAGCCTTTCCCTTCTCCAGGGGATTTTCCCAACCCAGGAATAGAATCAGGGTCTCCTGCAGTGCAGGTGGATTCTTTACCAACTGAGTTATCAGGGAAACCAACTGAGTTATCAGGGAAACCAACTGAGTTATCAGGGAAACCCTTCAGTACTGAGCTTCAAAGAAGAATGTTTATATTTGGCATCTATGCTTTCTCACCTTGTACTCAATCTTTAATCCACTGAATGTGTTTACTGGCCCCACCACTGACTCTGCCCTAGAGAAGGTTATAGTCACCCTAATGGGTAGATCCAACCTCCCCCTTCTAGTCCTCATCCTGTTCTCCGTCCTTAAGACTAATTCAGACATCACCCCCTTAGGCAAACATACCCTGACCTCCAAAGCAAACTCAGATGTCCCTTCCTAGCACCTTCCCTGAAACACAGTTCTCTCTTGGCTTCCGTGATTCTCCTTCTATCTCTCGGGCCACTTTTTCTCTCTTTGGGAGCTTCTGTGCCACCAGCTCTGAAGAATGGGTTCTATCCTTGCCTCAGAGTTCTGTCTTTGACCTCACGACCCTCCCTCCATCTCAGAATATACATCCTGCTACACCTTCCCCAAATCCTCCTTCCCAATGTCAGCTGAAAGCATTCCACAGACATTTCAGTCATCTCTAATGATTCCTTCTTCCTCACCCTCTGCAACTGGTCACCGCGGTCTGCTGTAGCTAATCTCTAGAATATCTCACATCTCTTCCCTCCTCATGCATATCCCAAAGGCTCTTACCATCTCTTGCTAGGGATGCTGCAGTAGCTTTCTCCTTTCCCTCCCGGTATCCAGGCATTTCAGCCCATCCTCCACATTACCACAAGGATCATTGCTAAAACCCACATTTGATTATGTCACTTATCCATTTTAGTGTCCTGTGATTGATTTTTCTGCTGCTTCCAGGATAAAGTCCAAATTCTGGCCTGAGAGGCCTGTGAAGAGTAAGGTTTAAGGGCCATATCATCCTGTAGGATGATATATTAGTGACCCTTTGCAGTCTAGCCCTTTTTCAGGCTAATCTCCAGCCAAACATAGTAGAGCCCCTCAGACATGTCAAGCACTCCCCGGACTTTGTGGGTGTAGTTCCCTCAGCCTGGAAAGTCTCCTCTATCCCATGGAATTCTTTGAAAAAGTACTGTGTCTGTCACCTCTGTACACCCAGTGTCCCCCAGCTTAGTGTCTGGTATGATAGGGACTTGGCAAGTGCTGATTGAGGAACTCCCACTTCAAGGAAAGCCCAGCTCTCACATGTTACACCTCTGTTTCTTCTGCCCACTGCACACTTCCACCACAATTAAATGTGATAGTTCCCTCCAGCCTTCAGCACTTAACAAAAACTTCATGAGTGCCTGCTAAGTACCAGGTCCTGTGCAAAGAGAGAGGGCCATAAGCAACCTCAGTCAAGGGTAATAGAGGGACAAGCACTGATTAAGAACACTGAGCTGTGTCCTACTGAGAAAGTAACGTGAAAAGGCCAAATCATGACCATCCTGCCTAACTGGTGAGCACGGTGTATGGGCAGAGGGAGTGAGCTGAACGAGCCAAGTGTTTCATGATGTCTTAGACCATTCAGGCTGCTATAACAAAATACCACAGACCACGCAGCTTATAAACAGAAACGTATTTCTCACCATTCTGAAGGCTGGGAAGCCCAGAATCAAGGCACCAGCATGGTCACATTCTGGTGAGAGCCTGCTTCCTGGGCCAGAACCAACACCTCTTTCTGTCCTCACAGGGTGGAAGTAGCAAGAGAGCCCTGTGGACTTTCTCTTATAGGAGCGCTAATCCCACTCACAAAGGCTCCACCTCCTAATACCATCATCTCTGGGGGTCAGGAAGCCAATACACAGATTTAGGGAACACAGCAACATTCAGACCATAGCACATGGTAACCTGATATTCCAAATGCACAACAGGGTGCAGACAAGAGCGCCCCTTTTGAACAGCGTGGCACTGACCACCCCCAACTCCTTCCCCATCTGGCCCCCTCTTGCTGTTTCTTACTGACCTATTCCCCTTAGCTATCTTAAAACAACCTCCTGGCTCCCAGCCTAACTCTGCCTTCGTGTCCAGGTTCTGTATCTGACAGAAGAAGAAAAGCGCACACCTTGCAGCCCACACAACCGTCCACTTTTTAAAAGTATTTTTAAACCTTTGGAAACTCTATCTCTTGATTTTCGGCCGCGCGGGCTCTTCGCTGCTGGGCGCGCGCTTTCTCTCGCTGTGCTAAGCAGGGGCTGCTCGCTAGCTCCGGTGCTCAGGCTTCTCGCTGAGAGACAGTGGCTTCTCTTGCTGTTGAGCACAAGCTCGAGAGTGCAGGCTTCGGTACTTGTGGTGCACGGGCTTAGTTGCTCCATGGCATGTGGGGTCTTCCCGGACCAGGGATCAAACTCAGGTGCCCTGCATTGGCAGGCAGATTCTTAACCAGGGGACCACCAGGGAAGACCCACAACATTCTACTTTGTATTAAGGCATCTGTGCCTTTGGGACTTCAGTTTCTCATGCCAAACAGTGCTTCATACACAACAGACCAATGTGTTTGGTTGGATGAATGCTGCTGCTGTCACTTCAGTCATGTCCGACCCTGTGCGACCCCATAGACGGCAGCCCACCAGGCTCCCCCGTCCCTGGGATTCTCCAGGCAAGAACACTGGAGTGGGTTGCCATGTCCTTCTCCAAAGCATGAAAGTGAAAAGTGAAAGTGAAGTCGCTCAGTCGTGTCCGGCTCTTAGCGACCCCATGGACTGCAGCCTACCAGGCTCCTTCATCCATGGGATTTTCCAGGCAAGAGTACTAGAGTGAGGTGCCATTGCCTTCTCCGGTTGAATGAATGGTCCTACTTAAATCTCTTCAGACTTCTCTCACCATGACCGTTGACCAGCTGTAGCCTCATAACAGAGAATCTCAGAATCTGCATAAAAAATAGATCTACATTAAAATGACAGAGGAAGTTCCCTGGCGGTCCAGTGGTTAAGAATTTGCCTTCTGATGCAGGGGACGCGGGTTCAATTCCTGGTCGGGGAAACTAAGATCCCACATGCTGCAGGACATCTAAGCCCAAGCACCGCACCAAGGGAGAAGCCCACACACCATGGCTGAGACCGATAAAGCCAAACAGATAAATAAATTTAAAAAATAGCATAGGTCAATCAGCCCAGCTTACCCTGCACCAAAAACGTGTCTAGCGCCTCCAGTGCAGAAAATGCCCTACCTTCTGAAACAGCCTGTGTACTCTTGACTATCAAAATCTGTATTCCTGTAACCTTCCTCCAGGCAGGCCCTGCCCTTGGGAGAACACAGAACAGCTCTTTAAATAGCTGAAGACTATTCTCAATTCTCCTGAGGAGTCTTGTCTCCAAATTAAACACTTCCGTGACTCCTTTTACCTTCATCGTGTGGTGGGATTTCAAGTATCTTCACCATCTTGCCTGCTGCCCCCATTTTAAATAGGAAGGACAAATATAATGCTGGCCAGATGGGCATAATTCAGTTTCCCCCTTCAAGCTGCTGCCACAAACAGAACACTCAATCAGAAGCTTCATACAAGCAAAAAGCAGAAAAGTTACACAAAAGGTTTGAAAATAGGCTTCTGGTTACCTCATGGCTAAAACAGCCTCTGCCCACTCTATCCACAACACATCCCAACATAACCCGCCACCCACTCTACCCATGACACATCCCAGAGTAGCCAGGAAGGCAGACACATGCACACAAAATTTTATTTCTAAAGAGAGGCAAGTGTTACTGCTAGAAGTCTGTATTTTCAGGAGTTTCCTGCAAGCTCACTGAAATGAAGGATTGCCCAGCTCCAGCCATTCATGTCCCTGGATGTGTGAAGTCTCAACTTCCCAGCACAACTCAAATGACCATGGTCTGGGACAGTGCTTGAGGTCAAAGGAGGTGGGTCTGGGGGCCTGAACTGCCCCTCCTGTACCCCCCTCCCACTGTCCCAAATGCCTCTCCTTTTAAGATCCAAATGTACCCATCGTGCACGGCTTGCTTCTGCCCGTCTCTGAAACTTTCATCCATCAAGGACCTCAAAGAGGGTAAGAACTGTGTCTGCCATTTCACCCTGTACACTGGCCTCCCCCCACCAAAAATCGCTCTTCAGAAAACATTCCACCAAGTCATTTATATTCTCTTATGAAACCATATCGGTATATTATTTTCCTAGGGATATTTGCATTTTAAGTATCCTTTGCAAATAGGGTTTCCAGTTAAGGCAATTTCAAGCATCAGCTATGTAGTGAATACGGTAGGTAAAGCGTGCCAGGTAAAGATCCTCTTTCTTGGTCTGCAGTTTCCTCATCCGTCAACTGAGAGCCCGTGGTGCAGCTCCAGTCCAAGCCCAGAGGCCTGAGAGTCCAGAGAACAGTGGCAGAGCTCCAGTCTGAAGAGCAGCAGTCTTAAGTCCCAGGAACCGCCAGTGCTCCGGTGTGAGTCCAAAGTCAGGAAAAAGGTACTGCTCCCGTTTGAGGGCAATCAGGAAGAAGGAACTCTGTTTAACACAGAGGAAGGTCAGCCTTTTTGCTCTGTGCAGACTTTCAACACTGGATGAGGCCCACCCATTTTGGCTTCACTCCATCTACAATTTAAATATTACCCTCATCCCCAGACATCTTCACAGATAAGATTCATCATAATGTTTAACCAAATAGTTGGGCACCCGGTAGCCCAGTCAAGTTGACACATAAAATTAACCATCACACTCATAGGAGTAGATGATGGTCACTCAAAACGCCTGACCCTGGTTTTGAACAAGAGAGACATTGGATGGGAAATTGCTTTGAACTCCTGGATGTAAAGGCAAGGTCATCCAGGCCTGCCTTCCCCTACTGTCCCGCCCATCACCCCTACAGTCTCCTTCCAGTCCCACTTCACAACTGTAATTTTTCTTTTTTTTTACATTAAGAAAATTTTACAAGGTTTTAAAGAAAATATTATCTATCCATAAAGTTCATAGACATTAAATACTTACTTCTATAGCATACTGAAATAAAAGCCACAAACTCTTTCCAAAAAAATAACATGAAACCACTCAGATAGTATTACTAAACCAAACCTAAAGGTCAAAAAAAAGAAAAAAGTACCACAATAAACCACATGAAATGCAAAGGCAAAACACGGCCTTCATCCTCAGCTCAACCACCTGATATTAGAAGCCGGGGTGTTAAGCTGAGGTTGTCCGTTTGCTTAAAAATAAAATGGTTTTTATTTACCTATTCATTTTGTTTGCTCAACAAGTCATTTAATCAAGCACGCAAATTTAGTGAGTCCCTACTATGTGTAGCTACAGACCTAGATATGGGCAACGTAACAATGAATGAGATGCAGGTTTTGCTCTGGGGAAACTTGATAGGAGAACAGACTGCAAATGTCTGCTTGGGCTCCCCATCTCATTTACCATCACTTCTGGGGCGCCCTCTCCGCCCCACCCCCACCATAGCTCATCCCAGACCGGACAGGGGCTCCCGTGTGTACGCCCCTAGCCCTGGGCCCCTCATCACAGCACTGTCACACATTCTGAATTGCTTCTGTGTGTCTCCAAAGTCCTCATTGGTTGGGGATCTCCAAGAGGGCAGGGACCTCCAAGAGACCTCCTAGAGGGCTCCTATCTTTTCACCCTGTCACAGTCCTGGCACATGGTAGCTACTTAAAAAGTGTTTGTGGAAAGAATTCCTAGATGAATGTGCCAAGTTTTGTTTTATTAGAATATAATTGATTTACAATGGTGTGCTAGCTTCTGCTCTATAGCAAAGTAAATCGGTTATACATATATCGACTATTTTTTAGATTCTTTTTCCATATAGGTCATTACAGAGTACTGAGTTCCCTGTGCTAAACAGTAGGTCCTTATTACTTACCTATTTTACAGGTAGTAGTGTGTATATTGGAGAAGGCAATGGCAACCCACTCCAGTACTCTTGCCTGGCAAATCCCATGGATGGAGGAGCCTGGTGGGCTGCAGTCCCTGGGGTCACTAGGAGTCAGACATGACTGAGCGACTTCACTTTCACTTTTCACTTTTGTGCATTGGAGAAGGACATGGCAACCCACTCCAGTGTTCTTGCCTGGAGAATCCCAGGGATGGGGGAGACTGGTGGGCTGCTGTCTCTGGGGTCACACAGAGTCAGACATGACCAAAGCGACTTAGCAGCAGCAGCAGTGTGTATGTCAATCCCAATCTCCCAGTTTACCCCCCCCCTTCCCCTTGGTGATTGTAAGATTGATTTATACATCTGTGACTCTATTTCTATTTTGTAAATAGGTTCATTGTATCATTTTTAGATTCCGCTTACAAGCAATATCATACAATATTTGTCCTTTCTCCTCCTGACTTACACACACTCAGTGTGAAATCTCCGTCCATCCATGTTGCTGCAAATGGCAGTATTTTGTTCTTTTTTATGACTGAGTGATATTCCATTGTATATGTGTACCATATCTTCTTTAGCCACTCCTCTGTCAATGGATAATTAGGTTGCTTCCATGTACTAGCTATTGTAAATAATGCTGCAATGAACATTGGAGGGCATGTGTCTTTTCGAATTATGGTCTTCTCCAGGTAAATGCTCAGGAGTGGGACTGCTGGATTATATGGTAGCTCTGTTTTTGGTTTTCTTAAGGAACCTTCATACTGTCCTCCATAGTGGTTGTACCAATTTACATTCCCACCAACAGTGTAGAAAAGTCCCCCTTTCTCTACACCCTCTCCAGCATTTATTGTTTGTGGATTTTTTGATGATGGCCATTCTGACCAGTGTGAGGTGATACCTCCTTGTAGTTTTGATTTGCATTTCTCTAATAGTTAATAATATTGAGCATCTTTTCATGTGCTTTTTGGCCTTCTCTGGAGGCCAATGTACGTCTTCTTTGGAGAAATATCTGTTTGGGTCTTCCAGCCATTTTTTGATTGGGCTGTTTTTTCTTATTGAGCTGCGTGGGCTGTTTATATTAATATATTCTGAAGGTGAATCCCTTGTCAGTCGCTCCATTACTTTCCCCCATTCTGTGGGATAAGCCACGTTTTTGTCTAACATACATGAGTAGCACATTAGCAGTATGTTATGGGAAGACAGAAGAGGAAGTGATTAACTACAGGGAACCAGAGAAGGAGAGGTTTAAGCTGAAGGCTGCAGAGTAAGAACTGCCGTAGGCAGAGAAGCAGAGGGTTTTCCACGAAGAGAGTGCAGCAAGGCCGAAAGTCCCGAGGCTCATACGAGCCAAGTTTGGTTGAGGAGTGGGAAGAAACCCACCGTGGCTGGAGTGGCGTTTGAGAGGATGGGAGAATGAGGAGGTGGAGAGGAAGGGGATAAAGAGGTGGATGGAGCCACGTGTGAAGGAGCCACATGCAGGTGAGTCTCCCGAGGCTCCTCTGCGCGGGGCCGTCAGCTCGGTGCATGGGAAGCTAGCTTAGGCTGCAGGACAGGCATGGAGCTGACTTGCCTGGAACTGCTTGCAGTCCAAGCAGTCAGGGTAAGTGGAGATTAGCCTGGAGAAAGGGAGATGGCTACGGTTAATGAATTAGTCCAGGAAAGGGATGACATGAAGGGCAGTGAGGTTAGCAGCGAGGCAGTCAGGGTGAAGAATGTTATGACTAATGCAAGAAGACTGAGAAAAAAAAAAAAAAAAAATATATATATATATATATATAATTGATTGAAGTGCTTGTGTATTTCTAAAGAGTTCATTAAGTCAGAAACCCCTGAACTTTTTTAGAAAACAATAATCTTTGTTCTCTGCATATCTGAGGTTATTGATATTTCTCCCAGCAATCTTGATTCCAGGTTGTGCTTCTTCCAGCCCAGTGTTTCTCATGATGTGCTCTGCATATAAGCTAAATAAACGCGGTGACAATATACAGCCTTGACATACTCCTTTTCCTCTGTTGTTCCATGTCCAGTTCTAACTGCTGCTTCCTGACCTGCATGCAAATTTCTCAGGAGGCAGGTCAGGTGGTCTGGTATTCCCATCTCTTTCAGAATTTTCCAGTTTGTTGTGATCCACAAAGTCAAAGGCTTTCGTGTAGTCAATAAAGCAGAAATAGATGTTTTTCTGGAACTCTCTTGTTTTTTCAATGATCCAGCAGATGTTGGCAGTTTGATCTCTGATTCCTCTGCCTTTTCTAAAACCAGCATGAACGTCTGGAAGTTCACGGTTCATGTATTGTTGAAGCCTGGCTTGGAGAATTTTGAGCATTACTTTACTAGCATGTGAGATGACCACCCTTATGACAGAAAGCAAAGAGGAACTAAAGAGTCTCTTCATAAAAGTGAAAGAGGAGAGTGAAAAAGTTGGCTTAAAGTTCAATATTCAGAAAACTAAGATCATGGCATCGGGTCCCATCACTTCATGGGAAATACATGGGGAAACAGTGGAAACAGAGGCAGACTTTATTTGGGGGGCTCCAAAATCACTGCAGATGGTGATTGCAGCCATAAAATTAAAAGACGCTTACTCCTTGGAAGGAAAGTTATGACCAACCTAGACAGCATATTAGAAAGCAGAGACATTACTTTGCCAACAAAGGTCTGTCTAGTCAAGGCTATGGTTTTTCCAGTGGTCATGTAGGGATGTGAGAGTTGGACTGTGAAGAAGACTGAGTGCCGAAGAATTGATGCTTTTGACCTGTGGTGTTGGAGAAGACTCTTGAGAGTCCCTTGGGCTGCAAGGAGATCCAACCAGTCCATCCTAAAGGAGATCAGTCCTGGGATTTCTTTGGAAGGAATGATGTTGAAGCTGAAACTCCAGTACTTTGGCCACCTGATACAAAGAACTGACTTATTTGTAAAGACCCTGATGCTGGGAAAGATTGAAGGCAGGAGGAGAAGGGGACGACAGATAATGAGTTGGTTGGGTGGCATCACTGACGCGATAGACATGGGTTTGAGTAGGCTCCAGGAGTTGGTGATGGACAGGGAGGCCTGGTGTGCTGCAGTCCATGGGGTGGCAAAGAGTCAGACACGACTGAGCGACTGAAATGAGCTGAACTAAACTGAATCTCTGTCCCTGTTTAAAAAGCATCCTCCTGGCAGTGGTCTCTCCCCCATCCCCCTTGTACTCCTATGTATCTTTGGCACGTGTCAAACTGCCTTGCACCGTTAAAAATAACCTCATTTGAAGGTTTATTTTTCCATGGAGAAGCGTCGGTACTCACAGAGAACAAAGACCACCTTTGATATATCTCCGTAACTGTCTTAGTTATATGTACAATGGAGCCTTACACCTATCAGTGAATAGTAATGGTTGATTAACAGAGTTTTGGGGTGCCTATTAGAAAGTGGTGAGATGGATCAAAAGTCCTCCACATTAAAAAGAAAGGAACTTTTTATACTGGAATAATACAAGCTGCAAAGATAACGCAGAGTCTTCCCTCGTGCCCCTCACTTCCACTGCGTAGCACAGAAACAGCCCCATGTCAGTGTGCCCGGGACACGTCACCTCTCCTCAGCAGGCCTCGGGACCGTCCCCGGTGAAGAAGGACCCCAGGGACCTCCCACCGCTCCGCTCTCTTCAGCTCCCTGGGAGAAGTCACTGCCGCCTGTGAGGGAATCTCGGGGTCAAGGCGGCTTTCCACAGAGGGACTCTCACCTCGCTTCCCTGGAGGCCACCCCCTCCCCAGGACAGAGCCCCCTAAGGGGCAGGAGGCCCTCCCGGCTGCATCTGGGCTCAGTGACTGTCTCTCCATTGCCACAGCCCCAGAGTGCACGTCAGGTCCAGCACACGAGAAACTAGACAAAGACTGTGTGACGACAAGGAGAGAACGGTCACTGGGCACTGTAGGGTACTAAACAGCATCCTGGTGAGCAGAACGTGGCACGGAGCCATGAAGGGCGGGAGTCCAGAGCTGTGTCTGCAGAGACAGTCGGCTAAGCCCTCAGCGTACACACAGTGGAATGACTTGTCAAAGGTCAGACGTTAGTCAAGGGCAGACTGAAGTCAAGGCACGGGGTTGCAGGGCACCCTGCACTATCTCCTCATGTGTGGAGATACCGTGACGGTGCTGGGTATCAGTGAGTTTCAACTCTGCACAACCCTCCAGCCAACGGTGACAAAGCTGCCAGGCCGCTGTAGTCGAATTTGATCCTGGAAATCAAGAGCTTTGCCCCCGGCTGCACAAGCAGCAGCCTGAGCCCCAAGCTGCCCACTGAGGGGGTGCTCCCTACCCCCGCCCCTCCCACTCCTGCTCCTGCAGGGAGAAGCACCCCAGGCCGGAAGGACAGACCCGTGAAGGAACAAAGGATGGGGCAGTGCCCACCCAACCCTGGGGCAGCACCCCCTCCAATTCCTGGGCTCAGACCACAAGCCAGCACTCCATCCCGTTCTGGGAGACGGCAGGCGCTGGGGGATGAAGGCAGGGAGGTGCGGATAGCCTGACCCTCCTCTCCACAACAATCGTTTCCTTTCACTAAACTCTGTTAACATCTTTGCTCCGTGTTCTGAAATTTTCTACGTACATCCTACCTGATACATCTACGTACACCTGATCATACCTCTTATTCCTTTCCATCTAAATTAATGATCTTAAAGGACATTGGCCAGGTTGTGTCCTTTACTCATCTGAGACTCACATGGAAAGGACTGAGTAAATCCTATTTGTGGTATCTTTGAGGTCACTTGCAGTTTCCTTCTTCTTTCCAGAGCCCCCTTTCTTCCTTCTTCTTTCCCCCTTTTCTGTACTTCTTAGAGAGCTGGCATTTCTGTGAGGAATGTAGTTTAAAGCTGAGGAACTACCATCGTGAATCAGCCTGTGAGCTGGCTTAGCGGGTCTCCAGTACTGAAAATCTGTGCTAGTAAGGCCCTCTGAAATTAAGAACACAATCTTTGGCCTGCAGACCACACCTGGAAAGCAGCCCCCTCTCACTGAAGCTAGAGAAAAAGCCTGCGCAGCCACAAAGACCCGGCATAGCCAATGAATAAATAAGTGAAATTATATAAAAAAGATGGTTTTCTTAATTTCAGAGGGCCTCATCTCGGCTCTAGGCTTCAGTAGGTGCACTTCCTCGGCTCTTTGAGCGAAGGCTCAATAGTTGCGGTGCATGGGCCCAGCTGCTCTTTGGATGTGGGATCTTCCTTCCCTTCCCACAGGGATCACACCTGAGTCTCCTGCACTGGAAGGCGGATTCTTTACCGCTGAGCCACAAGGGAAGCCCAAGAAAACAATCTTATTTACAAGGGCATCAAGAGTCCATTACTTAGGAATAAGTCTAACCACAGAGGTAAATGACTTGCATGGGGCTAGCCAGAAAGTTCATTTCCTTTGGACCAGGAAAAACAGTGAGCGTGCCCTGGGCCAGCTTCTAATTTCTGGTGGCACGGAAAGGCTGACATTAGACCAGTGGCTCTTCTTGCTTCTCACACACACATACATACCTGCTAGGCCAGGCCTTGAGCTCTGTTTCAGCGTGGTAGACACTAGAGAAGTAAAATATATATGTATATAAACACATGTAATCTCTAATCTTGAACTTAAATAGGCGGTATCAATAGAAACTCACCATGTATTGACATTAAACACTTTTTTTCCTAGTTTTGTCCACAGAAAAGGCCTAATACCAATGATCAACCTAATAATAAACACTCCCAATGCCAACATTATGGTCACTGTGGAAAAAAGTCTTTTTCCATAAAAGTCAATCAGATGCGCTTAGAGAAAATAGCTCATTTCAGGTCTACGGCAAGAAACACACAAGGTGAGCAGGGGTATCTGGTAATGCCAGAAAGCAGAGAAGCTTTCAAAGGCCATTAAGTTTGCTAGGGGCGTCCTCTTGCTGAGGCTCTTCTTGGCCACACTGTGAGCCCCGTGATAAGGAAAATGCGCCCCCTCCCTGTGCCTTACTCCCCTTCGCCCCCAGAGCGTCTCCCCAGTCCCAGGGTAGGACAACCCATCAGGCAAAAGAAAATGAGTGCTGGTCTATGGCTCCCCCTGCTGGTGGTGCTGGGACCTGCCGCTGCCCAGGCCAGGTCTTGACAGGGGCTGGTCTTTTCCCCTCAGAAAAGACACAAAGACCAGTGAAACATAGAAGAAGGCTTTAATTTCATCACCATAAACATTATACTCTGATTGCTCACATACAGCATAAAATATTTACTCCGCTAAATAAATAAGATGTGACATTATTACAAACGGCACTTAAACCCCCAGAGAGATAAGACCTCCTTAGCCCAGGCAGGGGGTGCTCCTGAGTTTCTGCGCTAGAGTTCTTAAGCACAGATATGCCCTGGGGGCTGAGACGGATAGAGGCTCAAGGAGCCACACTCTGTGCTTCTGGTCCCAAAACAGCCCCAAGGAGGGGATTGTGGAGTGGGCAGGAAAGATGGGCTTGGAGGCCCAGTCCTAGAGGGGGCGGGGGGTTTGGGGGCTGGCAGGGTCACGAGGTAGGGGGTTCTAGGGAGGCTGCTAAGACCTGGAGCCCCACCCTTCACATTCCCCAGCCCTCCCCACCTCGGGTACCAGGAACTGGGGTATCAGTTGGGGTGAGTGGAGTTTGTAAGCTCAAGGTTAGGCAGTTTGGGGGCCAGACCAATCCCTCCAGGAGAAGGAGATTCTGGCAACCCTCACCGCAATAACCATCTCAGGGGACCTAGTCGCCAAGGATCTCATCCTACCCCACTCCTAGACACCTTGATTCCCCTTCTACTTAAATAAATAAGTTAAATATTTAAAGACCAGGGTCCCTGTGATGGCACCACAGGGGCCAACAAGCAAAGTCCTAATAAAGTGTAGGGGAGCACTCAGGATCGTGCTCCCCCCAAGTCATTTTCGTACTTGCAAATCCTGCAGAGTCTCACAGTAGAAACTCCCATGCAGGAGCGACAGTGGGAGAACCTACAGGATAAAGGCCCTTGGTGCTAGAATAGGTGGCTGCATTTACTCAAATCTGGGATTTACCCCACTCCCTTCCCTAGGTGCATCCTGACCAGGACACCAGCTGTCCACCCTGAGCCCGGGTGATCCCCAGGCAGAGTCCTGCATTCCAGTGCATGGACTTACTTAAATGCCCCGCCCTTCTCCCCTTGAAGAAGTCCAGACTGAAGCCTTCTGAAGAGCAACCAAGCCAGCCAGCCCTGACGACTGGCTTACGGCTGGGAGGGAAAGTGGTGGGAGGGAAGAAGCACCTCGCTGCCACCAGGAGGCAGCAGAGAGCCACGCCAACCACTCTGGCAGCTGCGGAAAGAGCAAGGCCAGCCCCGGCCCCAGGAGGCTGAGCAGGGAGAGCCAGACCTCGGGAGGCAGGCCCTCCGCCCTCCGTGCCTGGCGAGCACTCTACACAGAGTATTTGGCCAAGTCACTCTTGTCAAATACTACCTGTGTGACAAAGTAAATGGCAACAGACCCAGGCCTGCCGCCGAGACCATGTAGGCAGTGACGGACTGGCTGAGCTGAACGATGAAGCCCATAAACAGAGACGGGGCCACCTGAGACAGCAAGAAGGCACTGTCTAGAATGGCCAGGTCTAGGCAGATGCCACGGCCCGGGACTGCCCTGGCCTCTGGCGGCTCGGGCACCGCCGTGCGCAGGGACTCATCACAGGCGGAGGCCCCGCAGAGAGCGGGCGGGGCTGCCAGCAGGCTGCCAGGCGCCCCATGTCCGTGGGGGGAGGGGGATGCGGCCTTGGGGCCCGGCAAGAAGCTGGTCATCACACCGTCCTCGCCGGCACCGCCTCCATCATCTCCTCGGTACTTGGGCAGGAAAACCTGGGGGAGGAGAGGGGGACACACCAGGACAGGTCAGCAACCAGACACAGGGTCCCCAGCTGTGAAAACCGGCCCTGGCCTTCATCTCAGGGCCGAGAGGGAGCCAGCTAAGGGTCTCAGTGAACATCGGGAGCAGGGCAGAAAACTGGGCAGGCCCCTCTGTGGTCTGTGTCTCCGGTGAGGAGTCTCCTCGGGAGTGGGGGTCGGGGGCCCGGAAGGGGACCCCTGAAACCACATGTCGAGGTCTCCTCCAGCCTCTCCTCAAATCAGCATGACAGATGCACTCAGTACTGCCAGCTGGGAGGAGAACAGAGCCCCTCGGTAAAAGGAAAGACAGAAGGAAGACAGGAGGGCAGAGAGACACGGCGGAGCGGAGGAACACAGGTGAGGGCCCGGCCACGCCGGACCCCACGCTCTTCCTGGCCTCCCCCGCCCAGGTCCCTGCCACCTGCCACTGGAAACCCTTGACCCCCGTCCCAGCTGCGCTCCTGTGGTAGCCGTCCTGTCTGTCTCACCATCTGCCAGGGACAAGCATGGCCTGACCCTGCCCTGCCTGGGACGCCCCAGAGCCTCCCATCTGAGGACAAGGCCCGTCTGACCACCGTTCCTGGGCCCACGCGTGCCTGGAACCCTGTGTTCTCAGGGTCGGCTGCATCGAGCCAGGAGCCCGCCGGCGGAGCTCGAGCCAAGGCTCGTGTGCTGCCAGGAAGTGGAGGAGGCAGGCAGGCAGCATGTGGGCCAACTGTGCCTGGGACCCTGCCCCAGCCGGCCGCCCTGCCCTGGAGACAGACGTGCTTCCCAGTCGAGGGGAAGACCAACGCCAGCACATTCCCTGGCCGTGCCCAAGGCTGGCCCCTGGACACCAGCCTGAGCCCCCAGTCAGCGCAGGAGAGACTGAAGGCTGATAAAGGTCATCAGGGCGCCCACAGGGGCCGCAGGGGTCAGGTTCCCCTACCCCACGCCCACCCCTGCAGCTGCTGACTGGGTTAACACACCCCCCAGCCAGGTGTCTCCTCACCCGTGTCCTGCCAGGGGCAGAACATGTCTCCCCTACAGTCTGGAAGCTCCATGAAGGCAGGCTGAGTCTCATTTTCCTTGGGACACCCCTGGACAGAACTCTGGAACAGGGCTGCAGCTCAGTGAGGCTAGCGGAAGCCGCAGAGATGACCACACAGCCGGGCTCAGAAGGTTCCCACAGGAGGAGGCCCCTGGAGGGGCTGCTCAGAGGGGGGCTAAGCAGGGAGGAGTCCCACGACTTACACAGTGCCCAGGCGAGCAGTGGCAGGGGCTCCAGGCTCCGAGATCCGCCGTGGAGGCAGCGGAAGGGGGCAAAGGAGGGAGGCAGGAAAAGGAAGATAAACTGAAAGAGGGGAGGGTGGAGTTGGGAGCCTTCCCGGTCTGAGACCAGAGCAAGGTCAGTAACCACGTCCCTCCCTGGACAAGGCCCACGCCAGGCCTTTCCCACTTACAAGCTATGGAAGCTAGGTGCCCCAGAGGTCATCTGATCTAGCCCCCTGCTTCTGCACAGAACACCGAAACCCCGACCGAGGACTTCGGCTAGCCTGCTTCTTCAGGATTTCCAGAGGATTTCACATTTCCTGCAATCATCCACTTTAAGGGCTTTATAATCCTGACATCAGGAAGTCATTCCCAGAATCTAATCTACACCCTCCTTCCGAGCCCAGGTCTCTGGCCCTGGGACCACAACAGGCTTCCTCTCCCGTCAAAGAATTCCTCCTCCAGCTTCTCTGGCCAGACCCTGGCTCTGGACTGTTCGGCCAGCCCTCCCTCCCCTGGCTCCACTTAGTACCTGCTTCTCGCGGTGGTAGAGGGAGGCAAGTGTGTAGGGCAGGATCTGCAGGGCAGAGAAGGTGACGCCGGTGAGGGCAGCCGAGGCGGTCACCACCGCCACGCTGCGGGACAGGCACGTGGCACCGGCCGCCACAGGGAAGGCCACCACGCTGGCCAAGTAGACTGCCCGGGTGCCGAACCGCTGCACCAGCCGGTCCATGACCAGGGAGAAGAGCAGGGAGATGGCGCACTGCAGGAACAGCCCCAGGCTGCCCATCCGGACCCCTGGGGGTGGAGGGGGAGAGGCCATGAGACAAGGCTGGGAGAGGGCTCAGCACAGGGCACAGGGCACTCGGAACCAGAAGCACCGGTCCCTGCTGTCCAAGACCCATCACTGCCAGACCTGCGCCCAGTACCCCACACCCACCCCAAGCAGCAGGAGTCTAGGTTAGGGAGAGTGATCACAGACACTGGCCAAGGGCCAAGGAAGTGAGGGCTCAGAGTGCTCAGCTTCCAGGAAGGGGCCAAGACAGCCCCGCAGGGGCTCCAAAGGAAGAGTTTGGTACCCCTGAGCTGGAAGGGGCTGGCCACGGCAGCGGCGGAGCAGAGGGCACACAGAACGTGGGGCCAGGCAGACCTGGGCCCGGCCTCCGGACCTGAAACAAGCTCAGCCTCTCCTTCCGCCAGGCTGGGGCAACGACTGATCAAAACTTTACAAACAGCCCAAGGCTCCGCTGAGGTTGCAGCCAACCTGCCGCTCTTTTCCCTGGCCAACTGCACATGCAGCCTGCACACTGGCCCATCTTCCAGGTGGGGAAATCGGGGCCCAGACGACCAGGCTGTGGGCGTCTCCCCATGCCCGAACTTCCATTAGAGGGCAGCTCCCACAGCAACCCCCTGGAACAGCCAGGCCTTACCTTCGTCATAGTGTCTGCGGGCCTCCGTGCCTGGCTCAGCCCCGGGCACGCCCTGGTACAGCCCCTCGCCCACGAAGTCTGTGTAAAATAATGTGAACGTCATGAACGCCATCCAGCTGCACAGCTCCGCCACGAACAGCCGGCGCAAGGCACGAGGCATGCGGCAACAGAGCCGGCGCAGCCGAGGACAGAAGGCGCCCAGGCTCCGCAGGGTCAGGCGGGCGCAGCCCGGGCAGCAGGGCAGCACCGAGGGGGCAGAGAGCCCTTCCGCAGGCTCAGCTGGGCCCAGGGCCGCCTCCTCGGCCACGAACGCCGTGGCCGCCACGCAGGTGAGGAAGATGAGAGTGAGCAGCCCGAAGAGGCACTCCTCCTGGGTGCCCAAGTAGGGCGCCAGGGCACTGGCGTCCCAGTCAATGGCGGGCAGGAGGTAGCCCAGGCAGCCCCCGAGGCCGATCATGAAGGCGTAGACGGAGAAGGCCTGGCGACAGTGGTCTGGGTCCCGGAAGAGGTCGGAGAGCAGAGCCTCCAGGGGCGTGAAGCACAGCTGGCCGCAGAAGGCCAGCAGCCCCACGCCCAGGATCAGCAGCGCCAGCTCCAGAGGCCTGGTGTCTGGGCACAGCAGCCCCGCCAGCCGGCTGGCCCTCGGGATGAGGAAGAGGCTCAGCAGAACGCCCAGGGACAGGGCCCAGATGAAGGGCCTCCGGCGGCCGTAGCGCCCGCGCCAGTGGTCACTAGCCGAGCCAAGCAGCGGGACCGAGACCAGACCCAGCACCGGACCGATGCCTGCAAGAAGGGCGAGGAGTGTGAGCAAAAGGCCAGAGCTCGGAAGTGCTCAGCCTCTCCTTCCGCCAGGCTGGGGCAACGACTGATCAAAACTTTACAAACAGCCCAAGGCTCCGCTGAGGTTGCAGCCAACCTGCCGCTCTTTTCCCTGGCCAACTGCACATGCAGCCTGCACACTGGCCCATCTTCCAGGTGGGGAAATCGGGGCCCAGACGACCAGGCTGTGGGCGTCTCCCCATGCCCGAACTTCCATTAGAGGGCAGCTCCCACAGCAACCCCCTGGAACAGCCAAGGCCTTACCTTCGTCATAGTGTCTGCGGGCCTCCGTGCCTGGCTCAGCCCCGGGCACGCCCTGGTACAGCCCCTCGCCCACGAAGTCTGTGTAAAATAATGTGAACGTCATGAACGCCATCCAGCTGCACAGCTCCGCCACGAACAGCCGGCGCAAGGCACGAGGCATGCGGCAACAGAGCCGGCGCAGCCGAGGACAGAAGGCGCCCAGGCTCCGCAGGGTCAGGCGGGCGCAGCCCGGGCAGCAGGGCAGCACCGAGGGGGCAGAGAGCCCTTCCGCAGGCTCAGCTGGGCCCAGGGCCGCCTCCTCGGCCACGAACGCCGTGGCCGCCACGCAGGTGAGGAAGATGAGAGTGAGCAGCCCGAAGAGGCACTCCTCCTGGGTGCCCAAGTAGGGCGCCAGGGCACTGGCGTCCCAGTCAATGGCGGGCAGGAGGTAGCCCAGGCAGCCCCCGAGGCCGATCATGAAGGCGTAGACGGAGAAGGCCTGGCGACAGTGGTCTGGGTCCCGGAAGAGGTCGGAGAGCAGAGCCTCCAGGGGCGTGAAGCACAGCTGGCCGCAGAAGGCCAGCAGCCCCACGCCCAGGATCAGCAGCGCCAGCTCCAGAGGCCTGGTGTCTGGGCACAGCAGCCCCGCCAGCCGGCTGGCCCTCGGGATGAGGAAGAGGCTCAGCAGAACGCCCAGGGACAGGGCCCAGATGAAGGGCCTCCGGCGGCCGTAGCGCCCGCGCCAGTGGTCACTAGCCGAGCCAAGCAGCGGGACCGAGACCAGACCCAGCACCGGACCGATGCCTGCAAGAAGGGCGAGGAGTGTGAGCAAAAGGCCAGAGCTCGGAAGGGGCGGGGGACAGGGACGACCTCCTCGAGAAGGAGGGACGCGGTGACGCCGCCGCAGGCAGGGCCCGCTCCGCACTGGCGCTGTGCTGACCACTTCACCGGACCCCGACACACTCCTCACAACTGGGATCACTAATGCCCCATGTTACGATGAGGAAACTGAGGCATAAAGCAGCCGGTCAGTGATAAGCTGCACAGGCACGGAGCCAAGGAGGGCGGGAGGCAGGGTTTCAACAGATAGGCTGACCCCGACCCTGCCATCCCGACACACCTCTCTTCCTGGGAATGAAGGAAGTGACCGTTTGCTTGGTCACCACCAAACGATGGTGCCCATTCGCCCTCTGTGGCTTTCACAGAATTCATCTCTAGTCAGGAGCCCAGCCCCTGCCCTGGGGGCCAGAAAGAGCCCTTGCTGGTTGGGGTGGGGGGAACCCCAACCCAATTTATCCATAGCTAAGTTAGCAGTACAGCTGGGCTAAGTCACCTAACCTCTCATTAGCCTCCACTATCTTCTCTGTGAAATGGGTAACCTCAAAGCGTCATTGCAGGAGTTGGATGAGGCCACGGGTTTGAATTGCAAAGGGCAGTTTCTCTGCGTCTCAGGGGGCCGTACGTGTGTAGGGGCCTTGGACACAGAGGTAACCAGGGAACGGCCCTGTCCGCTTTCTCTTGGAGCCCCTTGGTGCGGGGTCAGCCCTCTGCTCAGCAGCGCTGACCCCCTGGCTCAGGGGCAGCAGGCACCTTCTGGGTAGAGGCGCTGGTGCCTTCCATCCCCGGAGGCTTGTCTCTGGAACAGGAGAGGATGAGGATGCGGTGACTCACCCAGCACCATGGTCATGAACTTCTCCTCCACCCCCACTTCCAGCAGCAGGGGTGGCACGTAGGTGATGCCCGCTGCCAGGCACACCTCCAGGCCGAAGGTCAGCAGGTTGACCAGCAGGAGCTGGGCCTTCCGATGCCGCAGCAGGCGGCTTGCCCACAGCCTCTGGACCATGCTGGACCAGGCAGGTGGGGCTCCAGCCCGCTCAAGCGCTCCAGAACGGCTCCGTCTCCACCGCGCTGCAGACGCCAGGGCCTCTCCTCCTGGCTGCCACCGACTGCCGAGGACTCAGCCAGAAGCCCACTCCTGCGGGCCCTCTGCGCAGGTCTGGTTTCTCAGCCATGCTAACCGCTGTCATCGCGGGGGCCTCGGCAAGGGCAGATGCCAACACTCAGATCCTAGAAGGGCAGGGACAGCCACACACAGAGCATTAAGTTCCGGGAACCCAAGCTCGAGGATTTGCTCTGAGCTCTGAATCTGGATCACTCCCGGGCTGCCGGCGTGGCCCTGCCACCCAGGAGCCACCCCCTACCGTGCAGGCAGGAAGTGCATGTTGATATTAGCCTAAGGTTGACCTAATTAATAAGGTAAATATGATTTTTAAACCTCAGTACACTCCAGAGACTATTAGATGTTAGTAATTCTCTGTTTTGAAATATCTTTGCAACTTCCCTTGTTTCCTAGTATAGAAGGAGGGGGGGGAGTGAAACCAGCTGAATTCCCAGTTCCCCAGGCACTGTTATCAAGGTGCCCCTGGAGACCCTCTGCGAGGCCCGGTTTGTTTTTCTCTCTCCACTTCCCAAAGCAGGGCTGTTCCACTCCCCTTTGTTAAGAGTCACACTTCCTATTTCACATTGCCTGGCCACGAGCCAAGCTGCACCAAACTACCACCCCAAGGAGGAGGACAAGGGGAAGAGAAAAGGCTGTGGTTTCTCGGGTTGGGTGTGAGCCTGTCATTGAAACCATTTGAAAAGCACTGGAAGAACCTTGGCCGGAAAACCCCTCTTCAGTTTCTCTCCATGCTCAGCGGCCATGGGGAGGAAGCACTCCCCTGTGAGCTGCCCAACTATCAGGGGACAGGGGGCTCCTCCCAGGCCCCAGCCTCACACCCACAGCCACTGTGATGACGCCAGTGACCCTGGGGCGGCTGCCCTCTTGGCCCAGAAATCCCCGCAGCCCTTCCCACTGGGACTTCTGCTCAGAGATCCCAGCAGGGAGGCATCCACCTGGGTCCCCAACCCCTCGGGCAGTGGGCCTCTAGGTCTTGCTTCCTGACCAAGGCACTCCCTGCAGTCCATTCTGTTTACAAGTGACTACAGAAGAGGGAAAACCAAGTCAGCTGCACAGAGAAGGCAGAGAGGGGAGCCCCAGTCCCTAACTTGTCATCATCCCGTGGTGGGTAGACAGGGAGGGGGTGGCGGGATGGGGACAGAGAGCCTCAGGCCAGTGCCTTCTCCAGTCTCACGGACTCAGCGCCACAAACGCTGCTGAAAAGCACTACTGCAGCGCAAGGCTCCCGGCCGAGGGCCTGGCTCCAGCCCCCATCCCCAGCCGAGAGCATTCCCGGAGCACCCTCAGCCCTCATCCGTGCCCCCTTCCGATCTCAGCGTCTCGTAACTTGGTGCTTCTGCTTCCTTATCTAACATCACGAAGCCCCATGGGGCCTATGCGTTACAAAGCACGCTGCAGGTGCTGTCTGAGCTGTGCCACAAAGAAATCAGACGCGTTCAATCCTGGCTAAGAAGTGTCCATCCCGTAACTGTCTGCTGGGGTTGTGCAACTTGTAGCCCAAGAAGAAAGGGACTTCACACAAGCTTGGACAACCAGCAGCCTCCTCCTCCAAGAGCCACTCAGACCCAGACCATCCACTTTGGAAAGAGACACAGACTGCTACGGGAGTGGCAGGGGAGAAACGTAAAACACTGACCCACAGGGTCGCAGAAGCGGGTTGGGGGACCAGACAACACCCTTAGCTGGGGGTTGTGGGTTCCGCTCGAGTTCTCCCTAGTCCCTGCACAACCATGGCAACCCCAGGAGGAAAGCAGGGGGCCATGGAGACCAGGGGGCAGTGCTGTCTGACCTGGAGGGAAGGGTTCTGGGTCTAAAGGCTTCCAGCCCTTTCCATTCCCCACCCTGGAGACTCCCCTGCCCTGGGCTTTAAGAGACCAGGTCCTCCCTGAGCAAACAGACTTTATCAGACCCAGCCTCACCCACATCCGGCACCTATTCCCAAACCCTGGTTTGCCCCAGTTGTTTAGAATAAACTGCAGCTCTCCAGCAACCATCAAGCACCCCCCCTGCCTCCCTCCCTCCTTTGGTCCAGCTCCCCACAGCCAGAACTGAGGAGGACGAAATCCTTCCCATGCCCAGCTCCTCTCTCCACCCTCCGGAGGTGGAGGCGCTGTACCCAGGATCAGGGCCTGGGCCAGCTGAGGGATTCCTGGGGAGGAGGTGGGCGGGCCCAGCCCTGCTGTTCCTGTGCTCAGGGTGCTGAGCCTGGCCTCCCTCTCTTGGGCACCCCTGCCACCCCAGACTCTCCCCAGTCCGGAACTGCCCGAGAGACACCCAAGCCCATGAGAACACCCTCCCTTCCAAAGCCCTCCTTTCTTCTCCTTACCGTTCCCCAGTGCCCCAGCCTCCCGTTTCACCTCCACCCCAGCCCTCAGGAGGAGAAGGCTAGAGGACTCCCACAGCACCAACTCTAGTCACCAGTGGTCCTCCTGGGGCCTTCTAGACACGAAGGAGCCTAGGGCCCAGGCTGGAACAGGCAGGGGACCAGGAAGCGGTCTGTCACCCCTTCCTGCCTCCCATTCCCATCTGCATCCCAGGGAACACCTCTCCCTAAAGCTTGAAAGTGATGACGCCTGCTGTGTCCCCCTGCTCTCGAAGCGCCCTGCATCCTCAGGGACACATGCAGAGCCCTGCATCCACTCCACGCCTCCACCCTCCAGCCTCAGAGACGCTTCTGACTCAGGTCCTCCTCGCCAGGGCTCCTGGAGCCCTCAGCACACGGAGGCCCAGCCAGAGGGGCTCACCTGGTGGGGAGGGGGCGGGAAGACGAGGGAAAGGGGGCTGACCCTGTGGACAGGAACGGAAGACCGCTAGGAGGACAAGTCGCTCTCGAGATCCAACTATTTCCCCCCCTCTTTCCAGATCCTGGATGACGGGACAGCAAGGAAGCTGAAGGAACCCCAAGACTTCTGGAAAGCTTTAGGGAGCTCTGCCCCAGCCATCTTCCCTCCCCTCTCGGGGAGCAGAGCTCAAGCCCTTTAGATGGAGGGTGAACCTGCATTTTACCTGCCCAGCTCCAGATACCCAACAACTCCGGGTGCAACACCCCCAGAGCGGGCTACGGCGCCAGTGCAGCTTCCCAGCACCCACTCTTGCAGAGAAGGAGCCTGGGAAACATTTATCTAGAGAATAACTCCGACAGCAGCCCAGGGTGGGAAGTGGAAGGGACAGGCAGGACCTAAGTGCTGCCCCTACGCCCAGACACCCCCAAGAGACTCCAGCCCGACCCCCAGAGGGCAGCTCCTAAGGGCGCAGCCAGGGGTGCTGAGCGGATGGCAGAAGCTCCCGGGCTGGAGGGCCCACCCGTCCCCCTCACCCCTCTCAGGTTAGGCCTCAGCAGGGAGTACGGGAAGTGCAACTGAGCAAACTGTCTCTCCAAAACTCAGAGGGCTGGAGGAGGCGGGGAAGGCCCCTCCAGGAAGGGAGTGTCCAGGGACACACAAAGAGGCCTTCGAGGCCTTTCAAAGGGGCTCCTGCCACCCCTCTGGCGAGGTGGGGCAGGGGTAGCAGGCGGCCCCTCCGGACGACAGAGGCCAAGGGAGCGGGGCAGCTGCCACTCGGGTGGCAGCTCTGTGGCCTCTTTATGCAGGCTGGCGCCCCCACACCCGCCCGGGCATCAAAGGGCCCCAGCCCCGGCCTGACGCCAGAGCCCTGCGCCGCGAGGTCTGTGTGAGCCTTCTCACGAGGCTAGGGAGTCCATCCCCACAGAGAAGGAAACAGGGAGGAGGCAGGGTTATGGTTAGACTCAGCGGCAGAAAACGGTGGGGTCACCCCCCACCAGTATCCCTGACACCCCCCAGCCCAGGCCGGGGCTGCAGGTGCGGAGCGTCCCACAGGTGGAGGCCCCGAGACCACATAGGATGGGGGACCCCAGTTTCCTCCACATCAGACTGGACCCCAGAGCAGCACCCCACGTTGCCATCTCTCAGATCCTCTAGGGGCAGGGAATAGCTCTGGAAGCTCACCAAAACCTCTTCCGGGGGAGGCGGGGGTCATCCAGCCCCTTGCCTCAGTCCCAAGGGGCCAGTGCCCTTGGTCCTACTTCGTAACACCTAGCCCCCTGCACCCACAAAATGAGCTCTCCACAGGAGCCTTAGGATACCCCAGAAAGCCTGTGCTGGCCAGACAGGAGATGGGAGATGAACACGCTTGAGAGGTGGCGATCTCTCTGCCTGGGCCGCTGGGCTGTGGGAATTCCTTCTGTCTGGGCAGCGAGGGAGAAGGGGACGCGGGACGAGGCTCCATGCAGCTTCCGCGTCTTCCAGCACACGTTCAGCCTGCATTCTCCAGGCTCGAGTGTACTTTCAAAGAAGCAAGGGTCTGCTCCCCCACCCCCACCCGACCACCAGCAACAGCGATCTGCATAAGAAGCCAAGGCCCACGACTCCCAGGCACCCCAGGACGTGCGGGAGCCCTACTCGGAATGCAGCCGCAGAGCGGGAGGCCCGGGGCTGCAGCCTCGGCAGAGAAGGCCCTCCCCCATCGCCTGCAGCCCAGCCCCGGCCGCCCCCGGGTCCAGGGCCGGGGATTTAGCGTCCGCCCTGCTGCGCCGCCTTTTCTTCACTTGGACGGGAAGCCTTCTGCTTAGCAGCTTGTCAGAGCGAGCGCGGGGCTTCGAGCCGGGACACAAAGGGGGATTAGGGAGAGACCTCTCGGCCACAGAGTAATCCGTCAAACTCCCCCTCGGCTGCCGCCCCGGCCCCTGCCCGCTCGGGCCCCTTCCAGCTGCTGCGGCCCCCGCCCCGCCCAGCCCCTGAGCCTTGCCACGCTGGGCGGCAGAGACCCCCAGTCCCCGGGCTGGGGGAGGTTGGGGGGCGGCCGCAGACACTGGGAAAAGGGCAGCGGCTCCCTCCCCCAACTCCCTCCCGACGTGTGAAAACCCAACAGGTGGCAGCGCCACAGAGGGAAGCCGCTTTTGTTGCCTGTCTGAGAGCCCCAGACCCGGCTCAGAGGCGCACAAGTGCCGGGGAGGCCGAGGGAGGGGAGGGGAAGGGACCGGGGGCCCAGGGCCCACCCACCTCCCCTGGCCAATGCAGCCACGGGGCCGCGGAGCCGGCCGACCCTCACCTGGGCCCGCCCTAGGCCGAGAGCACCGACCGCCCAGAGTCACCTGGCAACTAGTGGAAGGGACAGGCAGGACCTAAGTGCTGCCCCTACGCCCAGACACCCCCAAGAGACTCCAGCCCGACCCCCAGAGGGCAGCTCCTAAGGGCGCAGCCAGGGGTGCTGAGCAGACGGCAGAAGCTCCAAGCTCCGGGGCTGGAGGGCCCACCCCTGTCCCCCTCGCCCCTCTCAGGTTAGGCCTCAGCGGGAGTACGGGAAGTGCAACTGAGCAAACTGTCTCTCCAAAACTCAGAGGGCTGGAGGAGGCCGGGAAAGGCCCCTCCAGGAAGGGAGTGTCCAGGGACACACAAAGAGGCCTTCGAGGCCTTTCAAAGGGGCTCCTGCCACCCCTCTGGCGAGGTGGGGCAGGGGTAGCAGGCGGCCCCTCCGGACGACAGAGGCCAAGGGAGCGGGGCAGCTGCCACTCGGGTGGCAGCTCTGTGGCCTCTTTATGCAGGCTGGCGCCCCCACACCCGCCCGGGCATCAAAGGGCCCCAGCCCCGGCCTGACCCCAGAGCCCTGCGCCGCGAGGTCTGTGTGAGCCTTCTCACGAGGCTAGGGAGTCCATCCCCACAGAGAAGGAAACAGGGAGGAGGCAGGGTTATGGTTAGACTCAGCGGCAGAAAACGGTGGGGTCACCCCCCACCAGTATCCCTGACACCCCCCAGCCCAGGCCGGGGCTGCAGGTGCGGAGCGTCCCACAGGTGGAGGCCCCGAGACCACATAGGATGGGGGACCCCAGTTTCCTCCACATCAGACTGGACCCCAGAGCAGCACCCCACGTTGCCATCTCTCAGATCCTCTAGGGGCAGGGAATAGCTCTGGAAGCTCACCAAAACCTCTTCCGGGGGAGGCGGGGGTCATCCAGCCCCTTGCCTCAGTCCCAAGGGGCCAGTGCCCTTGGTCCTACTTCGTAACACCTAGCCCCCTGCACCCACAAAATGAGCTCTCCACAGGAGCCTTAGGATACCCCAGAAAGCCTGTGCTGGCCAGACAGGAGATGGGAGATGAACACGCTTGAGAGGTGGCGAGCTCTCCACCGTGACAGATCTCTCTGCCTGGGCCGCTGGGCTGTGGGAATTCCTTCTGTCTGGGCAGCGAGGGAGAAGGGGACGCGGGACGAGGCTCCATGCAGCTTCCGCGTCTTCCAGCACACGTTCAGCCTGCATTCTCCAGGCTCGAGTGTACTTTCAAAGAAGCAAGGGTCTGCTCCCCCACCCCCACCCGACCACCAGCAACAGCGATCTGCATAAGAAGCCAAGGCCCACGACTCCCAGGCACCCCAGGACGTGCGGGAGCCCTACTCGGAATGCAGCCGCAGAGCGGGAGGCCCGGGGCTGCAGCCTCGGCAGAGAAGGCCCTCCCCCATCGCCTGCAGCCCAGCCCCGGCCGCCCCCGGGTCCAGGGCCGGGGATTTAGCGTCCGCCCTGCTGCGCCGCCTTTTCTTCACTTGGACGGGAAGCCTTCTGCTTAGCAGCTTGTCAGAGCGAGCGCGGGGCTTCGAGCCGGGACACAAAGGGGGATTAGGGAGAGACCTCTCGGCCACAGAGTAATCCGTCAAACTCCCCCTCGGCTGCCGCCCCGGCCCCTGCCCGCTCGGGCCCCTTCCAGCTGCTGCGGCCCCCGCCCCGCCCAGCCCCTGAGCCTTGCCACGCTGGGCGGCAGAGACCCCCAGTCCCCGGGCTGGGGGAGGTTGGGGGGCGGCCGCAGACACTGGGAAAAGGGCAGCGGCTCCCTCCCCCAACTCCCTCCCGACGTGTGAAAACCCAACAGGTGGCAGCGCCACAGAGGGAAGCCGCTTTTGTTGCCTGTCTGAGAGCCCCAGACCCGGCTCAGAGGCGCACAAGTGCCGGGGAGGCCGAGGGAGGGGAGGGGAAGGGACCGGGGGCCCAGGGCCCACCCACCTCCCCTGGCCAATGCAGCCACGGGGCCGCGGAGCCGGCCGACCCTCACCTGGGCCCGCCCTAGGCCGAGAGCACCGACCGCCCAGAGTCACCTGGCAACCCCAGGGGGGATGGTCAAAACAGACACACACCTAACGCCAGGCACCAGGCCTCCTCCGGATCAGACGCTCCTCTTGCAAACAGCGGCGACCCAAGGTCCCTCGGGACGACCTTGACCCAGCATCCTCCGGACGGAGACAGTCAAGTCAACTGGCAGCTCTCTGAACCCAGACATTCCCAAACTCAGTGGGTTCTCCAGGGTGGCCAAGGTTTACAGTCAGCCAGACCTGGGTTTGCCTGCCAGCTCTGCATCTCACTGTAACTATGGGACCTTGTTCACTGCCCTCCCTAAGCCCCCGTTTCCTCATCGACAATGACCAACAGCAGCTAGCACTGAGGTCTACTACATGCCAGGGACCCTTCCAAGCGTTTGAGTCTTCCAACTGGCTTGATGAGAGGGTTACAATGAGTGCACCCATTTGACAGGTGAGGAAACTTAGGTGGATACCACCAGCGTCGTCGAAGCACTGTGTGAGAGCAGGGACCTGCGAGTTCCTGCAGCACTGGGGCTCCTCCTGGAGAAAAGTGGGAGGGGGTCTCTCATTCCCAACAGGGGCAGCAGAGGTCACAAGGGGACCAACTCTGCGTGTCCTCTCGGCTTCCACCCCCCTCACCACGTGGCTCTGCAGGGGCCCCCAAAGGCAAGAATGCTAGGAATGTAAATACCTCCCCAGGTGCTGGCCCCAGCAGGTGAGGAGAGGTCACTGGGCAGACACGCCTGGTGCTGGAGGCTGTGAAGGGAAATGGAGGCTGGGGTAAACATTTCCAGTTAGGGGACAGTGTGGTTCCCAGCCACGGAAAATAATCACAGTGGCCGACACTTGCTAACTGTCCAGGAGGTTGTCTGCGTATACCTGATGTATCTTCTCCAGTTCATACCACCTGCACAATCCCACAAAGTGTTGAACATTCTATTTCACAAGGATGAAAGGGGAGTTTCAGAAAAATACGCGCCCAGGCTGCACAGGTAAAAAACGGTTGAATGCAAAGTTCAAACCGTTCCTGAATTCTAGAAAGCGCTCTGAAGTAGGAGCCTGCACAGTGTAGTTCGGTTTCAGCAACTTTCACAGCTGTGTATCCTGAAATACCTCTCTGGGACTGTTTCCACACCGTAAAATGAGTGCTAGTCTAGATGCTGTCTGAAGTTCTTTACCACTGTACAGCTACATGATCTCACACCTGCCCCCTGGCCCCAGGTGGGGTGGTCACCATGGACAGGCGCCCACCAACAATGCCGCATGGGGGAGTCCTAGCCCTCTACCAATGAGAGCCCAGGGGAACCAGGTGGAAAAGGGTTTCCCAGCTACACTTACCCCATCCTTTACCTGCCTACATATTGCTCAAGTACACAGAGTGCCAAGGGTCAGCGGTCACCTGAAACTGATCCGAGTAACCAACCCATCTGGGGGCAGAACTGACCTCTCCCCTATTCCCTCCCAGAGCTGGACTCTGTTCCTGGCAGAGTTGCTAAATTCTTTCTCTACTTGGGCCACAATGAACACTTCCCTACAAGGCGGGGGTAGAGGTACACAAAGAACCCCTTGGCCTGGGGTGGGGGAGAGGAACACAGGAGAAGGGGGAGCGGCGCATTCAGGCCGCTGGGGAGTCCCCTCCCCCTGCTCCCTACAGCCCTGCAAAGTGAAACCTGACCACTCTCTCTCCCAGCGAACTTGCACTTTGCCAGCCAGCCAGACCAGGAGGCTCTCCCCAGCCATACATATCCTTGTTCCCCTACCCCCACCCCCGAGCTTGACCTCCCTCAGAAGGTGACAGATACAAGAAAAAGACCAGAGCACGGAGGTCTGGGCAGACCTACTAAGGAGCAGAGAGCCCTGGGCCTGGGAGTTAGACCACGGTGCTGGTCCCACCGCTGGATCTCAAATTCAGTGGCCTCTGAGGCCCTTTCAGCCCTGATGCTGAAGCTGAAACTCCAATACTTTGGCCACCTGATGCAAAGAGCTGACTCATTTGTAAAGACCCTGATGCTGGGAAAGATTGAGGGCAGGAGGAGAAGGGGACGACAGAGGATGACATGGCTGGATGGCATCACCGACTCAACGGATATGAGTTTAGGTAAACTCCAGGAGTTGGTGATGGACAGGGAGGCCACAAAGAGTTGGACACGACTGAGTGACTGAACTGAAGGGAACTGATCCTAGGGTCTGTGACCAGCCCCATTTACCAGAGGGGGCTCTGGGCTGGACTCAGTTCTAGGGATGTGTTCTTCAAAACAGTCCCCTTAGCAGTGAGCAGGGTGTGAGCAGCTCTAAGAAAGAGGTGTTTTTTCTGTTGTTGCTAAAGAGCCCGAGTTTGCCCACCCTTGAAGAGAGTGTGCCTCATGCATTACAACCTCACCTCCCCCAGAGAAATGTGAGACTAAAACCTGCCCACTCACCACCACTGAGCCCCTCTGTGTGCAAGCCCCTCCCTCTGTGTGTAAGTCCCGCTGTGAAGGGGCTGGGGACTAGGAAACAACCCGCACCACCCTTCAGAAGGGGCAAGATGCAGGCAAAGCACCATGAGGTGGTGCAGGCGTGCACACTCCATGCTCTCCAGGGTTCCTGGAGGAGGCTGAGCCATAAAAGTCAGCAGGCAGGAACTATGCACAAAAGGCAATATCCACAAAACACCGCCGTGGGAGCCTAGGATTGCTGTATGCACCCGCCTCTCCTTTTAGCCCCTTCCCAGTCAGGTGTGGCGGAAAGAATACCAGACCCCAAACCATGGGACATGGGATATTCATCAGCACTGGGCCTGTTTTTATTTACAAAGCAGCCATCATGTTCAAGTTACCTCCCCTGGCCCTCCCCTCCCTTTCACCTAAATCTTATCCAGCAAAAGTCCCGACGTAGTCCAGGGCTACCTGAACCTCAAGCTGCCAAGGACCCCTTTCTGCCAAACCCTGATGACACTCACTGGACACTTAGCGATGGATATTGTCTTCTTGGTCTCTGGCTTGTAGTCCTTCCCTGTCTCCCACTCCACCAGCCCTTCAGCTCCTAGAAACCAAGGAGCACCGTCTCTGTTCAGGCCCTGCCAAGGGAAGGTGCTCAACCAAGTGCCTTAAAGGTGAGGCTGATTCAGGATTCCTGTCTGATGGTATCTGACCAGCATGTCCAGGTACACTGAAGGTGCTTGGCTCTAAGCCACAGGAGCCAGGAGCAGGAATCTAGATTGCCACACTCCCAGGGGTGGGTCAGGCTCTCCTGGCTTGAACACTATTTGCTAACTCAAGTATGATTGGGACAAGAGAGGCAGGGGCATAAGGGAAGGCACTGGGGAAGGGGGGCTGTCTCTGGCTGACTGCTGCTGGGGCATCCTCTCTGCCTAGACATTCATCTGGCCTGAATCTGATGACTGAGGGACCACAGGCTACGAGACCAGAGGCTGGTCTCCAAACTCCATTCCGGCTGGCTCATCCCAGCTTCCTAAAGAGAATGACCTCCAGAATTAACAAACAAGGCGAAAAGAACAAATGTACCAAGCACCTGGTCTGGGCGGCCTCCTTGCTAAATATGGTGATCTCATTTAATTCTTACCGTAACCTTGTAAGGTGGATACAATCATCTCTATTTATTACAGACACAGAAACCAAGGTCAACAGGTGAGGTACGCTTGTCTCCAACATCGCAAGCAAGAAGGCCTACAAGTCGTTCAGGGTCTGTGGCAAAATGTGGACTTCTTCCCAGGGGGGAGGAAACACAGACCATGTAGCACAAAAAAAGGCTCACACAGGAAGTTCCGGCCAGCCATCAGGACCATCTCGTGATGGCTCTGTCACCAGCCCCTGCCCCCAGGCGGGGACACTTTATACACTGGACAAAGCTCCATGCTCCAGCTCTGCTGCTGGGAGTCAAGTGGCATCAGCGTTCAAGACACTGGGCCTGGTACCAACTGGTCCAGCCTCCACCCTTGCTATCCAGCAAACAGGGCCCCGGACTGTTAACCACAGAAAGCCAGGCTGGGTTTTTCTTCCTGACTCTAGAAAGCAAAGGGTTCCAAAGGCTGGGGCGGGAGAACAGAGCAGAATAGCAACTTCAGAACACTCCCTCCTCTCGCAGTTTCTCTAAAAACCAGAACCAAAAAAGTCTTCTCTGCATAGAAGGCATTTAACCTTTCAGGCACTGTACCTTCATCATTTCACAGCACTTTCTTCCAACTTGAGGAAATAGGCAGGGCAGGGGTTTCTGGAGGAAACAGGCAGGGTAGGGGTTTCTGGACTGATCGAAAAACAAGCCATGCACAGTACTGACAGGGAAGAGACCAGGATGTTAAGTCCTGCTGAGTTCTTTGCACCGGGCAAGTTCAACTGCAAGTGTGTCATTTACAGCTTACATACAGTTGTATACGGTATAATTCCCTTGCTAAGAAACTTTGGTTCCTGAGCATGAACCACAAGGACTTCCTCCATCGCTACCAAACAATAGCAGCTGACTTGCAGTGCCAGTGCTCAGAGCTTGAGATCATCAGCTTGTTTAATCCTCACAATACTGCGAGGCAGGTATTGCTGTCCTCATCTTACAGAGGAGGAAGCTGAGGCACAGAAAGGTGAAGTAATCTGTGCAAAATTAATTTGTGGGACTTCCCTCGTGGTCCAGTGGCTAAGGCTCTGCACTCCCAGTGCAGGAGGCCCAGGTTCAGTCCCTGGTCAGTAAACTAGAGTCCACATGCCACAGCTAAAGATCCTGCATGCCGCACCCAGGACCTGGTGCAGCTAAGGAAATAAATAAAAGGAAACGGAATTCAAATCCAGGCTCTTAACTAGTCATACAGACTCCCCAGAGTCCAGAAGGCCTTGATCCCAAAGAAACAAAGTCTTCAGCAGAACCCAAGAACAGAGGCCCAGGGTGGGTGCTGTTGTCCGCTAGGGCACACATGTACATACAACGGATACAGTTAACACCAGTTACCTGTAACTGGCACTTGTTACCTATCAGGCACACAGTCCAGTGCTCTGTATCCATGGTTTAATAAAGCTGGAGTGCTTTCTACATTTTAGATATAGGAGTTGGTGATGGACAGGGAGGCCTGGCGTGCTGTGGTTCATGGAGTCACAAAGAGTTGGACACAAGTGAGCAACTGAATTGAACTGATGTGTACATATATTTATATTTGCTCCATTATTATTTAATAAATAATAAAGCTACAGAGTAGGAATTTTCATTATTACTGTCATCCCCATTTTGTAGCCAGGGATACTGAGACTTAAAAGATGTTACGTAACTTGCCCTTCATCCTGTAGCCCGAGGAGCAGCCAGGATATAAACACCTGACAATCTGGTTTGTTATCTATGATACGTGTTTCAGGCTCCAAGAGTCCTGATGAGAGCTTAATCTGCCTTTCAGAGTCCTCAAGAGGAGTCACCTCTCTCCCTTTTCTCTCCAGAGCCCTGCCCAGGCTGAGAGAGGGCTATTCATGCCATCCCTCCAGCACCCAGAGGCCTGGAGGTATCTCAGTGGCCACCGAGGATCACCGTGCAGCTCCTCATCCTCCTGTAGGACACTGCAGAGCAGGAGGGGCACACTCCATGAGCAGACAGGAAAACTCCCACCCCCAACATTCCTGCACTAAATTGGGGCCTGAATGTCCACAGCTGTACTCACAGCTGTATTTTTACCTTCAGATTCATCCTGTGGACTCAAGTTCCATTTTTCTGAGCACTTTTAGAACAGAGTCCTGGTTTCTTTTGGACAAGCCTGGTGAGAGGAGATAAGGGAGGAATGGAAGGATGAGAACCGCATTTGTTAGCTGTGATCTCAAATAACTTTGCAATCTCACACTGGAAGAAGCTGCTCTATAGGAAAGGCTGGGGCAATCAGCAGCCTACACTTCCTGGCGCTGCCCTCCCCACCCCCATACTCCCGCCTGCGGCCCGGCCTCCGCACAGGGGCGTCCAACACCAAGGCTGCCCCTCTCCGAAGTGCGCCCGGAAAGGCAGTCAGAAGCCCCTCAGGGCCTCACCAAGCCCCTGAACAACGCTTTCGGGAGCCCAGCAAGGGTCACTCTAGGCCCTGGTCCACGGACTGCGGCCGCTGCAGACGGCAGCTTCGCCGAGATGGGGTCTGTGTTACAGTTGAAGAACAAGTCTGCACCAGGTACCCACCGGGCCAAACCCTTCCGTACCCTCGAGTCTGGCCCCTGAGGAAAAAAATAGGGAGGTGTGGCCCTCGGGGCAGGGGAGGGCTGGAATCGGAGCACGTCAAGAGTGCGGGTCAGGAAGGCAGACACCGATTCAGGGGTCAAGGGCAAGGTCAACGCACAGTGATGCAGCTCCGGGGACTACAGCGGGGCAGGGTGGGTCCTCACCCACGGACCCGGCAGTTCCCTGGGGCCTTCCCCGGGAGGCCTGGCCCGGAGCCCTGCGACCCAGTGGCGGGTGCCCGGGGACCACCTCAGCACACCTGTTGGCTGATCTCAGGATTTTCAGCACCTCTGAGCCCGGGAGGCGAAGATAGGGACACCCTTTCTTTTTCCTGCTCTTTTGACGGATAACCGAGGCTCAGGACGGCGCGCACGCGGCAGCCCACCTCTCGGCCCGGAGCCAAGCCCCGGGACTGAAGTGCGAAAGGGCCCAGCCCCCTTTCCCTCCCTCATAACGCCCCACTGGCCCCAGGCTAGCCGCCCGCGTCCGAGGACCCCGCGGCGTTCCGGCCGTCGGCCCCTTCCTCGGCTCCCAGGTCCAGGGCTGCGCGCGCCCCGGTGACTCACCCTGCCCCTTTCCGGTGAAGCCGAGACTAGGGAAGAAAATAAACGCAACTTTCCAAAGAAAACTCTGACGCGGGAGAAGGCCACCGGAGCGAGCGGCCGCTGAGCCCGAAGTCGGCCAGACCCGGGGCTCCGGGGAGGGGCCTCTCTCCGCCCGCCCCGCCGCCCGGTCGGTCGGGGACGCGGGGGACCCGGCGCCTCCAGCTCGGCCCGCCTCCGCGAGAGAGAAAGCGCGGCTCCGCGGGGGGCCCCGCAGCCCGCCCGCGGCAGGGCGAGGGGCGCGCTCCGGGAGCCTGCAGCCCGTCACACCACCCGGGACTCGCGGGGCTAGCGCGCGGGCGCCGGACACCACCGCGCCGCCCCTCCCCGAGGGCGCAACACACGCGCCGCCGCGGAGCCCGGCCGCGCCGCGCCCCTCCCCGCGCCAGGACCCTTCCCGCGGAGCGCGGCGGGCGCGCCCCTACCTGGCCGAGGCGGGCGCCTGTCACCCGGGGCCGCCGCGCGCGGGCTCGTCCCCCCCC
>SJYC01035638.1:0-33701 GCA_006408675.1 Madoqua kirkii
CGGGGCCCGTCTCGCCATTGCTGTAACGGCAGCCTCCAGCCATCTGGTAGGCGGTGTGGGCGCCGAGACCACAGCTCGCTCCTGAGAACGGTCCTCCGCAGCTCCATGGTTTCCTAAGCCAGTTCACGTGCGCTGTGTCGCTCGGTTCTCATGAAGACCTTGGCAGGCAAGCACAGGACAGAAATGCCAACTTGGAGGAGTAGAAAGGGAACTGCCAGAGCCGCATGGCCGTGAGCACTGGGGCCGGGCCTGAGCCCTGGGTCCCCCGTCTCCTTCTGAGGGGGTGACCACAGGGGCACAGGCTGTGGATGCTGAGGCTGGAGCCAGAGATAGGTCCCTGTCCTGCTCTCTGCTCCCGGGGGATGGCTTTAGTTTCTAGGAAAAGCCTCTTCCGGTGAGCAGGGCGATGGAGTCTCCACCTGGCCCCAGAGACTAGAAGACGGGATGAGAAGAGGGAAGGGGTCTTTGGGGTGGTGCCCTCTGCACTGTCCCCACCCTCTAAGAGGCAGCCCCCTCTGGTTTCCTGTTCACCCCCACGCCTCGCTCTGGATTTGCTCTGTGCTCCCCTCCACCACCCGCCCCCCGGGCCACACAGCAACCTCTGGCATCTCCTGGCTCCGTCAGCTCTGAGTCCCTGCCACCAAGAGGGAGCCTCCCCAGGTGATTATAAGTTCCCCAGAGAGACAGGCCTGTCATTAACAGCAGACTTCCCACATCCTCCAAGCAGCTAGCGCTCCGCTCCTGTGTTTTCCTAAGACTGTATTGGAACTCTCACAAGATGCTCTTTGGGGACACCAGTCCGGACCTGGAAGAACCTCTGGGAGGAGGGTTCCTCCACCGGGTAGACTGCCTTTGTCTTTGAAAGCTAAACACCCCAGAAGTTAAGCCCCTTAACATCCCCACCACCACCTTCTAGAAAGAAAGCAAAGGGAGGTCGGAGGAGCAGCAGCAGGGCGAGGGACTCTGGGGGGCTTCGTTCTGGGGACGGTGCCCCCAAGGCTTACAGGTGTGCAGCCCCCTCGGTATCTCTCTGCACTCGGGGGCTGGTGCTGCCTCCGAGGCCGGGCTGAGACTGGGCGTCAGCAGAGTGCAGCAGGGCGCCCCGAGGGAAGAGCAGTCCCCGGCCTCGCTGACCTGCTTGTGGCCAGGCAGCCTCTCACACCAGCCTTTCACTTTTGAAAAGCAGCTAGGAGTCTGCATGCATTTTCTGTAAAGGGTCAAATAGAAAATATTTGAGGGTGGCCTCGGTCACAATTCAACTTTGCCCTCATGGCATGAAAGCAGCCACAGGCAGTGCGTAAACGAGTCGACAAGGCTGGGTTCTGACAAGCTTTATTAATGGACCCTGAAATTTGAGTTTTTCATACAGTATTTTTGTGTCAGAAAATGGTCTTCTTTTTTTTTTTTCAACCATGTAAAAATGCAAAAACCCTTCATCATTCATGGTCCAGACAGAAGCTGGCAGTGCCTGGATCCAGCCTGCAGGCACGAGCTTTCTGTTTAGCTCTCCATTAGAGCTGCCCTGTGTGCCTCCCTAAATAAAAATGAAAGTTGGTAAAAGAAGTGAAGAAATTAGTGGGTAACAGCACCTAAGCTCTATTTTACTGTCTTTGGATAACCATGCGGATTTATTTTTAAACCAGTGCTTATTCCATATCTTATTTTCTGCTTTCATATAATTCTCTCATCCTCCCCACAATCTTATGAAGCCACGTGGTAGCACTTCTGTGTTACAGATGAGGAAAATTAAATGCAAAGAGGTAAAGCAACTTGTCTGGAGCAACGCAGGTAAAGTGCAGTTGCAGACTTATACTTGGTTTTCTAGTCTCAGCAGCCAGCATTCTGCCCACATTGTGGGCCTCTCTCTGCCCGAATGCAACCTCAGGGGATTCATCTGTCCATCCAAGAAAACATTGGTTAAGTCCCTTCTAGGTGCTGGGGAAACTCCCATGGATGGAGGAGCCTGGTAGGCTGCAGTCCATGGGGTCGCTGAGTCAGACACGACTGAGTGACTTCACTTTCACTTTTCACTTTCATGCATTGGAGAAGGAAAGGGCAACCCACTCCAGTAATCTTGCCTGGAGAATCCCAGGGGCAGGGGAGCCTGGTGGGCTGCCGTCTGTGGGGTCGCACAGAGTCGGACACGCCTGAAGCAACTTAGCAGTAGCAGCAGCAGCAGCAGCAGCAGGTGCTGGGGACACACTGTAGGTCTCTCCACCTTGGAGTGTACATTCCGGAGGAACCCGCACATGAAGCAGGTAAAAGATGATGTGTTAGGGCGCCTTTAAGGAGGAGATGGCGGGGAGGTCAAGGAAGAGAGCACCCTCTGAGGAGGAGACACCGAGCTGGATCCGGAAAAGTAAAGAGGAGCCCATCCCAGGAAGATCTGGGAGGAGAGGACTAGGAAAGAGGAAGAGCAAAGGGAAAGACCCTGAAGCAGGGCCAGCCTCTGAGGCAGGTGAGTGCCAGGAATGGGAAGAGAGCCAGAGCAAGAGAGGAAGGCAGAGGTGGGGTTGGATTGGTGAGTACGAGTGTGGACGTCACTCTTGCGCAGCAGGAAGACACCACCAGAAGGAGTCAAGCAGAGCAGTGACATGATCTACTTGATATTTTTCAAGCTCACTTTGGGCAGTCTGAGCTTGGTAGGGAGACGTGTCAATAACTCCAGTGAAAAAAGTGATGATGGGTGCAAAGACAAATGAACCAGAACTGGATGGCTGCTGACCGCTGGACCAACCGCGGTGGGGGTGAGTCCCTGAATGGGTGGGAAGGGCTCCTTGTGACTGGGCACACCCGAGGGGGACTCCGCCTCCATCTCCCCTCTCCCGCCACAGAGCGCTGGCTTTGGGTTGCCCGTGTCATACAGCAAACTCCCACTGGCTATCTATTTTACATAAGATAAAGTATGTTTCAATGCTGTTCTCTCAAATCAAACCACTCTCTCCTTCCCCCACTGTATCTCCAAGTCTGTCCCATGCCTCTGTTGAAGAAAGAAAGTGCTAGTCTTCCCCAGCTATTCTCGACCTCGTGGACTGAAGCTAGCAGGCCCCTCTGTGTCTCCACTCCTTCCCTGTAAATGGGTTCGTCAGTATCATCTTTCTAGATTTCATATCTTTGTGATTTATATGTTAATATATGATATTTGTTTTTCTGTGTCTGATTTACTTCACTCTGTATAATAGGCTGTAGGTTCATCCACCTCATTAAAACTGACGCATATGCATTCCTTTTTATGGCTGAGTAACGCCAAAGCCTGACTACGCCAAAGCCTTTGACTGTGTGGGTCACAATAAACTGCGGAAAATACTGAAAGCGATGGGAATACCAGACCACCTGACCTGCCTCTTGAGAAATCTGTATGCAGGTCAGAAAGCAACAGTTAGAACCGGACATGGAACAACACACTGGTTCCAAATAGGAAAAGGAGTACATCAAGGCTGTATATTGTCACCCTGCTTATTTAACTTATATGCAGAGTACATCATGAGAAAGGCTGGGCTGGAAGAAGCACAAGCTGGAATCAAGATTGCCGGGAGAAATATCAATAACCTCAGATATGCAGATGACACCACCCATATGGCAGAAAGTGAAGAGGAACTAAAAAGTCTCTTGATGAAAGTGAAAGAGGAGAGGGAAAAAAATGGCTTAAAGCTCAACATTCAGAAAACAAAGATCATGGCATCCGGTCCCATCACTTCATGGGAAACAGATGGGGAAACAGTGGAAACAGTGTCAGACTTTATTTTGGGGGGGGGGCTCCAAAATCACTGCAGATGGTGACTGCAGCCATGGAATTAAAAGATGCTTACTCCTTGGAAGGAAAGATGACCAACCTAGATAGTATATTCAAAGGCAGAGACATTACTTTGCCGACTAAGTTCCGTCTAGTCAAGGCTATAGTTTATCCAGTAGTCATGTATAGATGTGAGAGTTGAACAGTGAAGAAAGGTGAGCGCTGAAGAATGGATGCTTTTGAACTGTGTTGTTGGAGAAGACTCTTGAGAGTCCCTTGGACTGCAAGGAGATCCAACCAGTCCATTCTAAAGGAGATAAGCCCTGGGATTTCTTTGGAAGGACTGATGCTAAAGCTGAAACTCCAATACTTTGACCACCTCATGTGAAGAGCTGACTCGTTGGAAAAGACTCTGATGCTGGGAGGGATTGGGGGCAGGAGGAGATGGGGATGACAGAGGATAAGATGGCTGGATGGCATCACTGACTAGACAGACATGAGTCTTAGTGAACTGTGGGAGTTGGTGATGGACAGGGAGGCCTGGCGTGCTGCGATTCATGGGGTCGAAAAGAGTCGGACGTGACTGAGCAACTGAACTGAACTGAACTGAATAGTCCGTTGCATATGTGTATCATAGCTTCTTTATCCATTCATCTGTTGATGGACGTCTAGGTTGCTTCCATGTCCTAGCTGTTGTTAATAGCACTGCAATGAACACTGGCGTATACGTGTCTTTTTCAATCATGATTTCCTCAGAGTATATGCCCAGTAATGGGATTGCTGGGCCATACGGTGGTTTTATTCCTAGTTTATAAAGGAATCTCCATACCATCTTCCATAGTGGCTGTATCAATTTATATTCCCACCAACAGTGCCAGAGGGTTCCCTTTTCTCCATACCCTCTGCAGCATTCATTGTTTGTAGATTTTTTTGATGATGGCCATCCTGACCAGTGCGAAGTGATACCTTGCTGTAGTTTTGATTTGCCTTTCTCTACTAATGAGCAGTGTTGAGCATCTTTTCATGTGCTTATTAGCCATCTGCATGTTTTCTTTGGAGAAGTGTCTGTTTAGGACTTCTGCCCACTTTTTGATGGGGTTGTTTGCTTTTCTGGTGTTGAGCTGCACGAGCTGCTTGTATATTTTGGAGATTAATCCTTTGTCAGTTGTTTCATTTCCTATTATTTTCTTCCATCCTGAGGGTTGTCTTTTCACTTTGTTTATCGTTTTCTTTGCTCTGCAAAAGCTTTTAAGTTTGATTAGGTCCCATTTGTTTAATTTTGCTTTTATTTCCATTACTCTAGGTGGTGTATTGAACCTTACCTTTTGTCTCTGTATAGCATCTTGCTCTCATTGTCCCCACTGCTTAATGCTGATGACTCTGTGTCTTTTGATCAGTCCTTTCTTCAGATGGCGTCTTGATTTTTGCTCCTTGTTGAGGGTAACTCCAGTCATTACTGTAATCCTCCCATCCTCCCTCTTGGATGGAAGTGCCAAAATCGGTTGTCTTCAGTCTCCAAGGAGTATTGACTGAGGACCCACTGTGTGCTCAAGCAATGCAGTCATTGGATAGAAAATCACTTGATATTCACATAAACTGAACATCCATAGCAGCCTTATTTTTAAGAACCCCAAACTGGAAACAACCCACATGTCCTTCAAAGGGTGAATGGTTAAATAAACTCTGGTACCAGCATACCACAATTTCAGTTCAGTTCAGTTCAGTCGCTCAGTCGTGTCCAACTCTTTGCGACCCCATGAATTGCAGCACACCAGGCCTCCCTGTCCATCACCAACTCCCAGAGTCCACTCAAACTCTAGTGATGCCATCGAGTCAGTGATGCCATCCAGCCATCTCATCCTCTGTCGTCCCCTTCTTCCCTGCCCCCAATCCCTCCCAGCACCAGGATCTTTTCCAATGAGTCAACTCTTTGTATGAGGTGGTCAAAGTACTAGAGTTTCAGCCTCAGCTTCAGTCTTTCCAATGAATACCCAGGACCAGTCTCCTTTAGGAGGAACTGATTGGATCTCCTTGCAGTCCAAGGAACTCTCAAGAGTCTTTTCCAACACCACAGTTCAAAAACATCAATTCTTCAGCGCTCAGCCTTCTTCACAGTCCAACTCTCACATCCATACATGACTACTGGAAAAACCAGAGCCTTGACTAGATGGACCTTTGTTGGCAAAGTAACTACTCATAAATAAAAAGGAAAAAAAGGGATGAATTATTGATGCACGCAACAACTTGGATGGATCTTTAGGGAATTACGCAGAGAGAAAAGCCAATCCCCTAAAGACACATGTGATGTGATTTCTTTTATATAGTATTTTTGAAATAAAACCTTAGAAATGACTTACAGAATAGTGCCTGCCAGAAACATCGGGCAGGGTTGGTTATAAAAGGGCAACACAAGGGATCCTTGTTCCCTGTCGTAACTTCAAAATCTGGATTGTGACAGCTCAAACATACACAGGTGATAAAACTGTATAAAACTAAACACTCACACAGGCACACGTAAAATGGAAAAGCTGAATAAGGTTTGTGGATTGTATCAGGGTCAATATCCTGATACTATGCTATAGCTTTGCAAATGTTACCTTTGGAAAAAAATGGGCAAAGTGTACAAGGAATGTCTCTATATTATTGTTAGTAGTTTTTTGTGTGTGAATATGCAATAATCTCAGTAAAGATTTCAAATTCAAGAGAGAGAAGAGAAAGAGAGAGAGAGATCTGCCTTCAAGGGGTTCACATTCTCCAGTCCTCTGCTTCTTTATCCAGCTCTGGGGTGACTGCAGTTGAGGTATAATAATTGAGGGACTTCCTTGGAGGAGATTTCCTTGGAGGAGAAGGGGAGGACAGAGAATGAGATGGTTGGATGGCATCACTGACTTGATGGACATGAGTCTGAGTAAACTTCGGGAGTTGGTGATGGGCAGGGAGGCCTGGTGTGCTGCAGTCCATGGGGTCACAAAGCGTCCGACGCCACTGAGCTCCTGGACTGACTGAGGCATAATAAACAAGTGGGCGGATTTTCCTCAGGAAAGAGGTTGCTGAATCGTCATCAAAACACCACAGATGCAGCTCACCCTCACTCTGGTTTCCCCAGTCCCAGCCTCCCGAACTGTGGCATTTTTAAAGAATTGGGAGACAGAGCGTTGGAAGTTGGGGTAGGCAGCCCCGAGGTCAGGGTCAGGGTCAGCCTCCCACGGCCTCCAGGCCGGCTCCCTCCCCGCTCAGCGGCTTCCTCCCTCTCGCTGTGGGTCTCGCAGCGACTGTGGGTCTCGCAGCGACTGTGGATCGTGGGATCTCTTCTCTCTGCGTCTCTTTGCGTCCATCTGTCTGTCTCACCGACAAAGGAAGGAGGAGAGGTGCCCGTAACCCTCACATCCTGGCCTCTGCCGCATGAGCGACCTTCCCGGGAAGCGGCAGCCCAGCTGCTTCCTGCTCCCACACCCGCCTCTCCACGTCCTCACCTAGGATCCCACGAGGGGCGCTTTTCTGAGCCCAGCCCCGGGGACTGGGCGGGCGGAGGAGGCAGCCCCTAGGAGAGAGGAGGATCTTGCAGTCGCGTCCCGGGCCTTCGCCAACCTCCCCTCCGACCCCGGGGCGGTCCTCCCTTCCTTCTCGCAGTCCTCCCCGGGCCAAGCTCGAGCCGCGGCTCCATCCCCGGCAGCTGCGCGCAGCGGGGGTGGGGCAGCCACACCGCCCTCCCACCCGGGCAGCGGCTGAGGGTCTGTGAGGAAACATCTCCGCTTCCTCGGAGTCTCTTCGGACTCCCAGCCCGTGTACCCCACCTCCTCGCATCCTTCGCCAGGGTTTCCTCCCAGCATCCGCGTCTCTCAGCCCGGCCCAGAGGCGGATTCCGAGGCGTCTGCGTGGAGGAGGAGGCACTCCGCGTCTCCAGGCCGGGTTGGGCGCCCCGGGCCAGGGCCAGGCCGAGGAAGGCAGGGGGAACTGTGAGCAGCTGCCTTCTTTCCTGTCCTTCCCATGATACCCGCGACGAAGGGGCACCGGGGACTTGGGTTTCCCAGCTCGGCCGGGAAACTATTTCCTTTCATAAAGAGGCGTGTAATTAGCCTGGGGAAAAGGGAGGACCCCACAGTCAATGTGTCCTTTGGCTACACTGACGAGAGAGGAGGGGCCCCAGGGGGCTGGGAAGCCCCCCTCCCAGCCTCCGGCCTCTGCAACACACAAACCCTTGAAGCTCTGCCTGTTTCTCTCATATACACACACAGGCCGCACTCAAAAAAGAAATACTAGGTGTGCTGGAATAAATGGAAGACCTTTGGAATCTTGTTGAGTTGGGAGCACACTGTGGTGGATTCAGGAGGCAGGCAGGCAGACACAGGGCGACCACGGCTACAAAGGACTTGCTAGAGGAAGGTGGTCCCCTGGGATCCTTCCCTCCCAGCTTCCTGTTTCATGTCACTTCCCACTCATTGCCAGCTATTCCCCCAGGACCCAGACCTCACAGGCCTGCACTGGCGGGCAGTGGCAGCCTGTTCCCTGAGGTGCGGCTGAAACTCCGGGGCCTTCCTACCCCCGCCTCTCTGCGCTATAGGAGCTGCAGCATTGAATCTGAGAGGGCTTAGGGGACTGAGTGGGCGGCCACACCACTCCCAACCCTCCCCCGCCCCAGCCCACATGGCTACAGTCAGAGCCTCTCTGTTAGAGGTTTCTCTGTGCTTCCACCATGCGCCACTCCCACCCCTAACCAGTGAGTTCTGAGCAGTCAAGAGAAAGTTGTTTCCAGGCAGGCCTAGCCTGTGTCCTTCGGGGGCGCTGAGACATTCTGATCAGAGATCCCCATCTGGTTCTAGCCCCCAGCACCAAAATGTACACAAGAAGCCTGTTGTTTGCCAGCTGTTTCATAGGACAAGTGTAAATAAAGCACTCGGGAGGCAAAGGGTGGGCAGCCGGAAGCCTTGAGGCAAGTTGGCTGGGTGGTTCCCATCCCCTCACTTACCTGGATTGCCCCCTCATGCCACCTTCCTGCAGAAGGCGCGGCCAGAGAAGCTGCCGCATGCCTCTGTAGCAGGAATGGAAGGCACTCTGGTCCACGGCTGCTCCTCTTTCATATTAGTGAGGCACGATTAGCTTCCTGTCCCCTAGAAACAGCACCATGAGGCCTCTAGCTGGGCGGGCTCACTTACGACCCTCATAACAACCCTGAGAAGTGGCTATCACCAACAGTTAAAGTCTAAGAAAACGGACACTTGGCAGAGAACCAGAACTTAAACCCAGATCCCCGACTTTCTGTCTAAAGTTGTTGTTTTTCTTCATTATATATCCTTTAATCTATTTTTTGGGTCAATTCACTGCTTCCTGATATTTCGGCTAGAGGCAGAATATGGCTTTTCTGGGGAATAGACAAATGCAACCTATCAAAGTTGGCCTTAGTCAATAAAAAAGTAGCTAGAAAAAGAAAGGAGCAGAACTGTGCTTCTCAGGCCATGTGCTCCGGGGCACCCCCTCGAGACCTCGGTTTCTTCTTCTGTAAACTGGGGATCCGTTACCTGGATCTCATGGGACTGTTGTAAGGATCCAATGATAAAAGCCATGATAAATGTTCAAGATGATTCCTTGAACATAAACACTCAAAAACAAGAGGTATTCTTATAAAGACTAATGTTGGAAGAAATACAGGGTTAACAGCCCAAATGAGTTCTCCAGGATGAGATGTAGATTATCAAAGATGTTACTATGTATTTTCACTTTTGAACATGAACATCTGTGGTTTGTCAAAGACATTTTCAAGGTCCAGTGGTCTTCCCAGAAAGAATTTGAAACAAAGCAAAACAAAAAAACCCTTAAGACCAAGGCCTGGATCTGTAGGAAGTCCAAAAGCAGGCAGGATTCTTAAGGTACAAGATAAAAAAATCAGAGGTACCAGTGAGATGACAACAGGATTCATTCCAGAGAAAAGGGCTGTTTCCATCTTTAGAGACTCTTAGAGAAGAATGAAGCATCTAGGGGTGAAGAAAATCATTTCCAGGAAAGGAAAATAAAAGTGCAGTTATGGGGTTTCATTGGTGCTTTTGAGCCAGCCTGAGATGGGTGCAATAACTGGTCTGTCACAATAGCACCATCTAGGCCAAGTCACCTTTCCAATAAGAAGAAGAGGGCAAGGGTCTGGTCCAGCTGATCCTCTGTCATGATTTAAACTAGCAGAGGTTCTCAAACTTCAGTGTGCATTGGAATCAACTGGAAGACTTGTTAACCCCAACAGTTGGGCCCTACTCCATTTCTGATTCAATAGGCCTGAGATGGAGCTGAAGATTTTGCATTTTGAACAAGTTTCCAGTTGATGCTGAGACTGTTGGTCCAAAGATCACATTTTGAGAACCACTGGTTTAAAGCCCTTTTCCAGGGGCGGCCAAAGTGTATCAAATTGCAGAATCCTTAATACCTTCCTTTCCAACACATATAACAGTTGCATTTACTTACTAGTCATCTAACTCCATCACACTGATTAGAAAATGAATATGTGTATTCTCAATTAAGAATTTTAAGAGTGTGGAAAACACAAAAAGAAATAAACACCCCATAACAAAGAAATCTCTTTGGAAAGTCTGACTGACACAAGCAAGAACTGATGTGGCCTGTGTGGTGGGGAGAGGAACAGGGCTGAGGGAGGCAGGTCCCGGACCCCACACACTGTGTCACCACTGGCTGCTTTTGAGAACTTGCCTTATTTGTCTGTCTGCCCCCAAGCCCACATTCTGACGCTGCAAGAATGTTGTGAAAGCTAAGCCTGAGGAGAAGAGGGCCATCCTGGGGCATAGCTCAGTTTCCTTAATACCACACTCTTAAGAGGGAACAAAATTCCAGTTCTCACGACCTTAAATGATGACACTTTTCCAAAGTGCCTAATGAGGAGGAAGCATGTGTCATGCACATTAGCAGAGCTCAGAGAGGCTAACTGCGTTGCGAAAAGTGAGAATTTTACTAAAGCCCAGATGACCAGTTCTATCTCTTTAGGCGAGATAGCATGACAAGAGGAACTTGCAACTTCTGGGAGTTATTTTATCTACACGAGAAGCACAAATGATCTTCTTAAAAATCTGATGGAAGAGAATGTTCAAGATAACAGGCTTCTGACCAGAATTTCCGTATTTTTAGTCTGTTACTCAACTCACATAAATCAAAGTTTAAAAAAAAAACCTCTTCCATATCTGTTGAAACTGCATCTTCCTTCCCCTCAGACTGAAGAGAATTTGTGGGGGAGGAGGGAGCATCTACTTCTAGCTCATCCCTGCGGTCCGGTTGGCAAGATGCTCTTCATCTGCAGAAGGGTTTCCTGATAGGGGCCTTCTACAGAGAGCACTCTAGCGAGGCCCCAGTGTCATGAGAACACAGGATATCACACTGCAAGAGCAAAACAGTTCGGTTGACCCCCGGGGGTCTGTCCCTGATAATGGCTCCAGCAGATAATTTTGTGGCTTCCTTTCTGGTATTAAACTTGAAAAACCAAAGATACAAAAACATAGTGATTTCATACACCAGAAATATGCTTCTGACAAGTATTTCTAATCAGTTGTCCAGTGAAAATGAGTGTTCCCTCTTTTAAAACATATGTCCCATAACTAGAAATACAGCTTGTAACTACTGGGTGGAAATTTTTTTTCATGTGAGAAGTTGAAGAAATATTCACACACCCATCAGTTCTGTGCACCCCCACTATTAAAAATCCTTTTTGGGCTTCCTTGGTGGGCTTCCTTGTGTCGCCTGCCAATGCAGGAGACACATGTTGGATCTCTCAAGGGGGAAGATCCCACATGAAGCAGAGCAACTAAGGCCATGTGTTGCACCTAATGAGCCTGTGTTCTAGAACCCCAAAGCCCCAACTACTGAGCTCACTTGCTGCAACTACTAAAGCCCATGCACCAGAAAGTCTGTGCTCTGCAACAAGAGTTCAGTTCAGTTCAGTTGCTCAGTCGTGTCCAACTCCTTGTGACCCCATGAATCCCAGCACGCCAGGCCTCCCTGTCCATCACCAACTCCTGGAGTTTACCCAAACCCATGTCCATTGAGCTGGTGATACCATCCAACCATCTCATCCTCTGTCGTCCCCTTCTCCTCCTGTCCTCAATCTTTCTCAGCATCAGGGTCTTTTCAAATGAGTCAGCTCTTCACATCAGGTGGCCAGAGTATTGGAATTTCAGCTTCAACATCAGTCCTTCCAATGAACACCCAGGACTGATCTTCTTTAGGATGGACTGGTTGGATCTCCTTGCAGTCCAAGGGACTCTCAAGTCTTCTCCAACACCACAGTTCAAAAGCATCAATTCTTCGGGGCTCAGCTTTCTTTATAGTCCAACTCTCACATCCATACATAACCACTGGAAAAACCATAGCTTTGACTAGACAGACCTTTGTTGGCAAAGTAATGTCTCTGCTTTTCAATGTGCTGTCTAGGTTGGTCATAACTTTCCTTCTAAGGAGTAAACGTCTTTTAATTTCATGGCTGCAGTCACCATCTGCAGTGATTTTGGAGCCCAGAAAAATAAAGTCAGCCACTGTTTCCCCATCTATTTCCCATGAAGTGATGGGACCAGATGCCATGATCTTAGTTTTTTCAATGTTGAAATTTAAGCCAACTTTTTCACTCTCCTCTTTCACTTTCATCAAGAGGATCTTTAGTTCATTTTCTGCCATAAGATCTACATATATAAGGTTATTGATATTTCTCCCGGCAATCTTGATTCCAGCTTGTGCTTCCTCCAGCCCAGCATTTCTTATGATGTACTCTGGATATAAGTTAAATAAGCAGGGTGACAATATACAGCCTTGACATACTCCTTTTCCTATTTGGAACCAGTTTGTTGTTCCATGTCCAGTTCTAACTTTTGCTTTCTGACCTGCATATAGGTTTCTCAAGAGGCAGTTCAGGTGGTCTGGGATTCCCATCTCTTTCAGAATTTTCCAGTTTATTATGATCCACACAGTCAAAGGCTTTGGCATAGATCAACGAGACAAGCCACCACAAGAAGCCCAAGGACCATAACTAGAGAGTAGCCCCACTTGTTGCAAAACCTGTGCAGCAGTGAAGACCCAGCACAGCCAAAAATAAATACAATTATTTTAAAAAATTAAAAAAACTTTCACTAGAGTAGACTTGGGAATTATTGCCACTCTTCCTTTCCCTCTAAAGCCACCCTACATTGGGGCTGGTTAAAATTTACCCTTTTGCAAAAGTGTTCTTACTAATAAATAACTCATTTGTACTTCAGAGACAAAGCTAAAAGGATTTCAGTTTGGCATGAATGAGGTTTTCACCGCCCCTGTACCTTGCCTAGAGGCACACTACTGCTTTTGTTTGAGGCCGGTTAGTCTACAGTCAGTAGCAACTTAGGTTCAAGGCATTAGGGACACACAGCCTCTTTCAGGCTCATGGCATCCCTTTGAAGCAAGGCAAGTCAGTCAGTCCCATTATATAAAATGGAGAATCGTGCATGGGGTGCGGAGAGATGAGGGGCTGGGTAGGTAAGTGACTAGCCTAAGTTCACTCTCTGAGCTGATCTGCTTGATCCACAACCAGCCACAAAGCTTTTCTTAAAGCAGGTAGGAAAGATGAGGAAAGATGACATGAGGCTTCAATGAAAGGGAACTCATGCTTTAGTTATGTACTATTCTCAACTCTGCTGTTAACATCTGTTACACTTTTTATACAAGGCATATGCATTTCCTGGAACAATCCGGTTTTCAGTATTTCACACATTGGTTCCTTAAACTATAAAAATATCACAAAATGCTAATACTCTGAGATCCAGACTGTATCTTAGACTGTTTTTTCCACTGAGGAGTAGGACAAAACTTCCTGACACCACAGGTCCCAATTTTGGGCTGGGAATATCGTCACCATAATTTTCATTGTTGAAAATTTAATTCAGAGGTAAACTCCAGAAGCAACAGATGAGCTAGAAACTCTATTGCCACTGTCTGGCAGTAGGAGCATGTCCCCTCTTAGACTTGAATCTCCCAGAGCAAGGCATCTGCAGCTCAGTGGCTGCTCATGCTATCGACTGCTTCAGTTAGTGACCCATGAGCCACTATGAGACCCATGAGCGGTCTCATTGCTTCAGTCGAGGGCGTGGGAAGAGGGAAAGCAAGATTAGAAAAGGAGCGACTTGCTTTGTAATGACCCAAGACTAGCCCGTTGTGCAAGGTCTAGGGCAACAAGCATTGCCTTTGACTGGGCACCGTGTGTGTGTGCATCCTGCGTACCTGAAGCCACAGCAACAGCCCCCTACAATGGAGCTTTGGAGTCTAAGCTCTGCTTTGTTCCAGGTTTACCAGGAAATGCTACTTATCTTGTACGTGGGCCAACTGTGTGACTCTACAGGACAGGTGGTTCCCCAACGACTTCTAGGGCTACCTGATTCATGTATAAATAATATGTTTGCCTCAAACACACTAACCCCATAGACATTGTTTATTCACCAAAAAAGAAGAGACAGGGTGGTAAATTAGGTCAGAGGCAGAAGACCGAATCGGGGAGCCTGGAGTCTGTAACCGAGATGTGGCACCCATTAGCTATGAAGTCAGGTTACCAAAGCCCCAGTTTAGGTTCCAGGATCTACCCAGAATGTCAACTGAGTCCTCTATGACTCCTAAACACATCCAGTGTCTTAGAAAAGTGCTGTGCTATTTCATTTTTCTTAACTACATTAGAGGTAAAACTGTATTTTTAAAATGACCAGTACCTTGTTCCATTAAGTCAAACTAGACAATTTATAGTCACAAAGTGAGGATTCAGTGTATGTAACTGCCTCTAAAGTTTTTGGGTAAAGACAAGTGTTTCATTGTCAACTTTTTATTAATTATATCATTGTACATATTGAGTTCATTGATGAGAATCAATTTTTACCACATGTCACCAAATTGGTAGTCACCTTAAGATTTAGGTCACTGATTTCCTTGTGCCAGTGACTTTCTACCTCCTTCAGAGCCTTACCTAATCCATTTCTCCCCATCTCTTGTAATCAGGAGAGCCTTATGTATCCATGTTCCTGCCCAAGGTGGGCAAAGTGTTATCTACTAGACACGTTACATAGCCAAGAAGTGGTCTTACACATTCTAAGAAAAGGGTGTGCGTGCCTCTCCTATATTTATTCAACTGAATGGCTAAAACATTACCAACAATTGTAATATTATGTGATCTTCCATCTATTTATTCCTTAGATTTTTAAACAAATCACTTCTGGGTGCGTTTGGAGCTCAATCAAGGCAAACTACTGCTTTTTTTCATGCTATCACGCTGCTGCTAAGTTGCGTCACTCGTGTCTGACTCTGTGCGACACCATAGACGGCCGCCCACCAGACTCCTCTGTCCCTGGGATTCTCCAGGCAAGAGTACTGGAGTGGGTTGCCATTGCCTTCCCCAGTGCATGAAAGTGAAAGTGAATTCGCTCAGACTCTTAGCGATCCCATGGACTGTAGCCTACCAGGCTCCTCCGTACATGGGCTTTTCCAGGCCAGAGTACTGGAGTGGGGTGCCGTTGCCTTCCCCTTATGCTATCATATTTTAATCATTTTGTTTACTAGGGTGTAAACTCTGGCTATGCTGTCGTTCCCTGACCCCAGAATCAACACGCATGTATTTCACAGTATTTGTCCAGGACTTTAACACTGAAACAGGAGGTACACCCATTAGCAATGCTGATTGCTCCTGGTGGTGCCCCAGCCAGAACATGTCAAATGGGTACCTGTCCATTCCAGTAAATAATGGAGGGGAAGAGAAGCATGCCATCAAGGTAAAGGAACACACAGTGCCATGCTGCTTCGAAGTCTCAGTAATTTTGTCCACAAGCATGTCATCACTGCTGCTCGGGCAAAAAGATGAGGCTTTTGAGCTGGAGGGCGATTTTAAAAGACAAGACTTGTTTCAAAATGGAGCCAGGAGCTCACAGCTACTTTTTTGAAATCTCAACATATACTTTCATCTTGGGACCATTATGCACAAAGGTTTTGGGAACTGTTAAGGGAATGTAAGCAGACAGATGTGTGTGAATCAAGAGATCCTATTTTACAATGAAAATCAGAAAATGTTACTGCTGCATACACTAGGATCTTAAGCAGGCACACTGATCACAGAACATCACTAACACAAGTACAGGGTGAAAGTGAAAAAGTGCTCAGTCGTGTCTGGCTCTTTGCAACCCCATGGACTGTAGCCCACCAGGCTCCTCTGTCCATGGGATTCTCCAGGCAAGAACCCTGGAGTGGGCTGCCATTTCCTTCTCAGGGGATCTTCCTGGCCCAGGGATCGACCCAGGTCTCCTGCATTACAGGCAGACGCTTTAGCCTCTGAGCCACCAAGGAAGCCCAAGCAGATAGGCTGTGGATGTTGAGCCCAGGGCAGTATGGAAAGAGACGGTCAAGGAATGGGCTAAGCATATGGAGGACACCGCCCTCTACTGGCAAAGGGTGAGAGTGGCAGTCGAGATAACATTTTTCTCTATGTAGTCAGTACCTTAGAACACAAAGAAGAAAGGAAAGTTTTTCACATAAGCTGAAGCTTCCGGTCTAGGGACCACAGGGATTTTCAGGTAAATTTAAGCATTTAATGAGAAATTTTCATATTTCATTGAAAATTTCCCATTAAATCTCTGATGTAACATTGAACGGTTCAAATATCACCTTTACTTAGTGCTGCTGCTGCTGCTGCTAAGTCGCTTCAGCCGTGTCCGATTCTGTGCGACCCCATAGACGGCAGCCCACCTGGTTCCCCCGTCACTGGGATTCTCCAGGCAAGAACACTGGAGGGGGTTGCCATGTCCTTCTCCAATGCGTGAAAGTGAAAAGTGAAAGTGAAGTCGCTCAGTCATGTCCGACTCATAGCAACCCCATGGACTATAGACTATCAGGCTCCTCTGTCCATGAGATTTTCCAGGCAAGAGTACTGTAGTGGGTTGCCATTTCCTTCTCCAGTGATGCTGAGGAATATGTTAAGAAGTTTATCATCAGTAGGAAGGAGCTGGTTTTAGAACCAACAGCTGTGACAGTTTAAAGAACGACCTGATCTGAAGCCTTGTCACATAGTAGCCACATTAAATCACATTCTACCTGAGCCAATTTATTTTCTACAAAATTGGAGGAACATCTGAGCAATCTCAGTTTTTAGGAAAACTGAGAGGTACTACGTAAATAGAAATGCTTCATAAGCAGGAACCAATATGGTACTGTTAAGTGATTATCCTTCTATCAAAAATAAATTTTTAAAAGTGCTCTTTTTAAAATGAGCTGCAATATTAAATTACTGTACAGTAATGCTCACATATAGGAGTCGAGGGAGGGAGGGAGTTCCAAATGTGTCTCACCAAATAAAACTACGCCTCTGGTGTTTGTTGGCCTGATGGCCTTTGAAGTCCCGTAAACCAGACTATTTCTTCAGCACTGTGCTCAAGCAGAAATCTGATGTTAATCATAAAACAGCAACAGAAGGAAAAGTGGCTCGTCAACATTCTTATGAAGTAAACTTTGGCTTCAAACAAACAACTCTATAAAAAATAAAGGCCAAGTTAGCTAGTCACTAAAGGGTAACAGCATGGAAAAGCACTTAATTTCAAAGCCAAGGTGAGTTTGTATATGAATTATGTTTGGATGACAAGGCCAGAATGTAAATCAGGGGAAAGGTTGAAAAGGATAAAATCCCTAATACCTACAATATCTTGTACCATATTCTCCATCAAAGAGGTAACAGTTAACTGTAAACTGCAAGAGTTTTTTACAGGTATTTGAAATTGAATGCAAATGTCTATTTTACACATATAAACATTATTCTTCATTACATATGATTGTTGAAAGGATTCTGTCCTCATAAGACTTCATAACCTGGACATGAATGTGAGAAAAAACACTAACTAGGACTCCTCCTGCACCCAGCTTCGTGCTCCCTTGATTAATCAAAAGTTAATGAATCTGTTTCTTGATTCCTAACTCTAGTCCTAGTTAAGACAAAACATACGTTTCCTGTTACCAACAGTGACAGTCACGCTAAAAGAATTCATTCATCTACCAGTTTCCCCCTAAAGTCAAATTAGACTGGGAGATGCCAGGCCAAGGTGCCCAGTTGTATAGTAAATCAGTGTATTTGCTTGAGGATTACAAGAAGTACACAGAGCACGCATCTGGGTTACAAAAGCCCTTTTATAAAGCCATTTTTAAACAAAACAAAAAAAGTTTACAAAAGAAAAAAAGATACAGAAAAAGAATAACTTGCTTCATATGTCCCAAAAAGAGAAAAAAAATAAAAGGGACAATGCCAACATGCTCAACAATAAAGTGTTCTTTTTTCTTATTTTTTAATACAAAATACAAGCAAAGGATACACATACTTAAAACAGAGTCAGGAATAGACACATAGTCCTGGAAACCCTTCAGTAAAAGAAAGCAGGAGTTTGTTTTATCTTTGTTTATGCAGATACATACAGAGACTGGGATATGTAAAAATTAAGTATCACAAAAGACCATCGCACAAGTCTACCAATGCATGTTGCATCTAGAATTCACGGACATGGTCAACAAAATCATGTTCACTTCAACCCCCATTTCATTTAAATTAAAAGAAAAAAAAACTTTTAAATAAAGTGGTTACATTCAAACTTTTAATTTCCTTAGTTCCACGCTGCAGGTATCAGCACTGTTAAGGTGCTGCAAGAACGCCCAGCCCTCTGGTGTCTGATCATGTATACCCAGCAACATTACAGTCTAGAGGGATGCCCGGGTCTCAGCCCATGGACAATTCAGTACATTTAAGAGGTTCTTCTCTTTCCCCCTTCCTGCTTCTAGAACATAAAAGGTTAAGGACTACAATTAAGGAAGACTGGGAATTTTAGAGCTGGCAAAATTAAGTCTGAAAGATGAATCAAGGCCAACAATTACTGAGAACCTGGCTGCTGCTTAACCTGGCAAATCTTCAAAGTCGTTACTTCAGCCTTGTGGGAATTAGGTGTAAAAGGTTTGCTGCAACATGTTCTTGGTAAACAAACTATGTAGAGCTCTTATTTACAAATCTTGTAACAAATACTTCTGGAGAAAAAAAAAAGAATTCACTAATTTCCAGAAGACAAAGTTTCAATTGCCAAACATATAACAAACACACACTCACACACACCCACACAATACTTCAGGGATTTTTATACAAGTTATTTAGGGCATAAACTGAGTACTATACCCCTACATCCCATCAAAAAAGGAACAACAAAAAAAAATCCCAATTTTGCCCCCCCGATAATCTAGAAAACCCTCCCTTCACCCAGATGTACAAAGTGTATGCACAATGGTGGCGTCGCACCAGCCACACGAAGCGTGCCGCACAGATGTCACCAGTCCAGTCACTCCATGGCATGGCAACAGGCAGGGTTACAGGGTTTTTTTTTTTTTCCCAATAGTGGTTAATACACAGAAAGCACCACTGTGAATTTTGAATTAGGCTTTGAGAAAAAAGTGTAACTAAGGATTTGGGAGTCAAGAAAATATATTTTGTATCAAGCTTATCTCAAGAAAAAAGGGAAAATGGGCTGTGGGTTGAAATTTGGTTTTAAGTAGTTTGACGTCCCAATATTCAAATAAACTAACTCCCTTTTCAAATAAACCCAGCTCCATGCACAGAGAGAAGGACAACTCTCTAACCTCAAGAGCTATCCTTTGACCGAGAATGAATATTGCTTGTTCTATCTGAATGTCCTAAAAACCGGAGGCCAGGATTCTGCCTTTCCAAACTGCTAAGGTGACAGCTTCTTCTAGGCACAGCTACTGGTGATGCAGGCACAGAAAGTGTTCAAATCAGAACTCCCTTTCTTCATAAAAGCCATGATGGTCACATGACCTTTCATAAAGCTTTCCCTGTAGCTCCTGGGATTAATTTCTGCTCCCGCCTTTCTGACACCCTCAAAGCATCTCCTACAGAAAAGGAAAAGGAAAAACAGGCACTATTCCCTTCCCCTAGTAAGGACTCTAAAACCTACTGTCACTTCAATGTTCACAGCAAACAAACCCAAACAAACTAGCCTCAAAAAAGCGTCAAGTTCAGTTTAGTTGATCATATCTGTAAGAATGTCAAACACTTCAATGGACTGTTAACCTTGAATTCCACTCTTGATTAGTTACCTGTAAGAAAATGCTGTTTGAACCAGTACCAAGAATAAGTACTGAACTGAGGGCTGAGCCTGGAACAAACCAGTTATTATGAGAAAAAATAAAAAAGGTTACCAAAAGCTCCATAATGAAAAATCAACTACTATTCTTCCAGATGCAAAGATTTCCACTCACTGCTTCCCTAAAGGAGGAAAACACCCATTAATTTTCCTACCTGGACTCAATAGGGAGCAGAGATATGAGAGGCAGCAATGTTTTACAACGCAGGACAAAGCTACCCTTACGAAAACTAACACGTACCCTTCGAGCCCACTCCATCGATCAGTCAGGTGGGAAAGGCGAGGAGCAGCAGCAGGCTCCAGCAGATATAAAAGCTGCAGGCTACCTAGCTGTGTGTGTGTGTGTGTGTGTTTGGGAGGGAAGTCTGAGAAGAGAATCTGAAGAACTAGAATGTAGTGTCAGTCAGCGTAGCTGCCGAAATCCATGTTCCAGAGGTAAACCTAACAGAGCTAACAGAGAACTGAGATAACACCAATAAGCACTTTCAAAGTCAATGTCCCACTTCCTGAGCAGCTGCAAAACAAGACAGCGAGCACTGCTGCCGCCTCCTCAGAGGTGCTCAAGAGAAAGGGGGCATTTAGCCAGGGGCGGTGCCCATGGGCAATCACTAGCAGCCCACCCCATAACCTGTCCCGACACCACTGTCAGCCTGACTCCTGAGCACCTCTTCCCAGCTGAGACGCCACAGCTGTCCTGTCTGCATGCGTGATTTGAGGGGAAGACCAGTGTTTTAAATCATCAGCAAAACTGGAGAAAACAAAGGTCATTCAGAGCCTGTCTCTCTTGGGGACACAGATCCTTTTGTCCAGTCTATTAGAAATATACGTTTTTTAATCTCATGAATTAACCTTTAAAAAAGGGATCTCAAACGAAAAGCCTAACCAAATGCACACAAATAACCTAGAGGATGTGATTACTCTAAAGGATGTGCATATTACCACAGAAACGTTAGTCGTTAGTGCAGATTACTATAGTAAAGAGACTGTTACATAAAATACTAAGGCTAAAGTTTTAAAAGATCCTTCCCTCTAGTCTTCGCGAGGAAAGCACAGGTTACTAGGAATGTTAAGACTTAAAGTTATAAACCCCTAAAAACAGAAATGCATGGTGGAAACACTGATAGGTTTTTTAAAACATGTGAACACCTGAACAAACCAATAAAGCAAAGAGAATAATCTTTTAACACCGCATTACAAAGTTCACAACTGTAAAGTCAACCATCATGAAAGATAATAGTCCAATTGCTACTTATGTTCAAGTTTTACGTATTTGGCTGAGTATTAAAATCTCCAAATTCATTCTTTAACCTCCACAGTGCAACAGTGAAACGACTCTCTGCCACTGGTGCTTTCTTTAAAAAAAAAGAAAAGAAAAAATCAGAGTAAGGATATTCCTTACAGTGTCTTAAAAATATTCCTCAAATAACCTTTTTTCTATGAACATCTGTAGGAAAGCCAGGTTGTCTGAGAGAAAAATATGCTATAACAGCAGAAAGAAAGGAAACTGTTTATTAGTAAACACTGAGGAAGCAAATCTAGATAAAAAGGCAGAGGTTAAATTTCACTTATTTTTCAGTTTATCAGCACACAGTGTCCTGTGCTAAGTTGCTTCAGTCGTGTCCAACTCTTTGTGATCCTATGGACTACAGCCCGCTGGGCTCCTCCATCCATGGGATTCTCCAGGCAAGAATACTGGAGTGGGTTGCCATGCCCTCCTCCAGGGGATCTTCCCAACCCAGGAATCGAACCCGTCTCCAGCGTTTCCTGCATTGGAGGCAGTTTCTTTACCCACTTAGCCACCTGGGAAGCCCATTAGCACACTAAGACCCCCTAAACCTTGCCCCCATTAGCTCATGGTATCAGAATATGGAGAAGTAAACCCAAAGATCTGTCTCCTGACTACCTTTAGAAGGCGTGGAACTGGTCTGTTACCCACTGCACACAGGCCTCCTGGATGCATGGTTTCTCCAGTTCTGCAGAATCCCATAAACTGCTGCTATAAGCGACATGCAGTCAGCAAGGGCACCGGTATAAAGACAAACGCTAACTGGACAGTGTCGGAGCAGCATGTCACATATTCCCATCAAGTAGAGGATATGAAGTGAAGAACAGAACCAGGGGAAACCACGTCCTGGAGCAGGGCTGGTGGGTGCTGCGAGTGGGCTGTGCAGGAGTGCCCTGTGCACTAGAAGGAAGCCGAGAGATGTGCTCCACACCTCATTTCTACCAAGAGATGGAAGAACAGGTCTGACAGGAAAACACTCTATCCCTCAGGAAAAGCAGAGCATGGTTCATGGACTCTGAGTGCACATTTGTAGCATAAAAGAATTTCAATTCTCTGTTTCCATAAAGCAAAAATCTCAAGTCTTTGTGATTGAGTTTCACATTAACTGGCACTTTATTTCGCTTAAAACCTAAAACATTGTCAGTTTGAGAAGAAATCCACTGTGATATATAGATCTCCTCTGCGATTCATGGGGTCTCAAAGAGTTGGACACGACTGAGCAACTGAACTGAACTGATAACAGAATATGTGTCCACTTATATTTCTGTAATATAAGAGAAAAACTTAAGAAATTACCATTGTGAGAAAAATTATTTATTCTCTCTCCAAATTCCAATCCCAATGAAGATTTTTTTTTACATCAATGGTAACATAAATAAGAAGGATGAGGGACTGTACTTGAATGTCTCTTCTGACATCAGTGACTGATTTTAAATAAAGGTAGGATTAACGTAAGAGCACAATGTGAAAGTACACCCTGAAGACAAATTTAATGTTTATCTTAAAATGTTACCTTTCAAGTTCTCATTCTAGCAATGATATTACATATTGTTGCCTGAGTAAATCCAAAGAACTTGTCTAATATTCTTTTCTTTCTTTAAAAGAATCTGAGGACTAACTTACAAGATAATAATTGTTTAAAATGAGACTTTAGGCATAATAGGAACAAAATTGTCTGTCAGTAGAATGGTGAACTAATCTCATCTCATAATCATCAGTCATGCTGGTCTGCATTTATTATTCTAATATTAAGATTATCAGAGATATAAATGGTTGGTAACTCACTTGGCTTGCAGAGCTCTCTGCTCATTAAATATGAAGTGTAAGTAGAAAATTTTAAAACTCCATTATAATAGGCAGATATCCTGCAGATTATTTTGATACTCTATAATGTTTATAACATTTATTACACACTGAAGAGCTCAGTGCAGAAGTATTCTATTACTGTTGAAACAGCTTGGAGTGTATAATATGTACTTACAATGTTATGTTGTCTGTAATGGGGGCATTTAGACAATAAAATATTCTTGATTAATGAACTATTCCTTCTTATTCTACCTTTCACTATAAAATACTCATACTGTGTCTTGAAGCATATACAGATTCACTTTATAAAGTACAAATGTCTCTACCTGATAAATAGTATTTAAAGCCTTTGGTTAGACATTTGTGATAATTTCAACTGTCCAAATGCATGTTTTCCTTCTAAGAAAGATGATTAATTGCATTTTGAAATTTTGAAATTTTAGGTATATCAGAATTGCATCTTTGATTATCTCTTAAGTCAAAATATATCTTATAGTAGGTGTTTACACTACAAAGCCATTAGTTTATCTTCATTTCATATATGTGCTAGTCATAGTTGGTTCATCCATAGGGACAGCATCTTTGGTGATCTCTTGCAAAAGTCCATGGACAGCCTCTCTAGAATTCCTTCATGTAAACTGAGTTCAATGGTGTTGATAAAATGAGAGGCAAACTGCGAATAAACTCTCAGACTGGTTTCAGAGTTGCTGTAACGTTTATACAGACCTAGAAGAGACCAAAGTATTAGTGTTGGCACTAACTGATAAAGGATGTAAAACCAGAACAGAATATTTTGTCTTCCTCCCCAAAATAGGTGTTCATCCATAGGGACAGCATCTTTGGTGATCTCTTGCAAAAGTCCATGGACAGCCTCTCTAGAATTCCTTCATGTAAACTGAGTTCAATGGTGTTGATAAAATGAGAGGCAAACTGCGAATAAACTCTCAGACTGGTTTCAGAGTTGCTGTAACGTTTATACAGACCTAGAAGAGACCAAAGTATTAGTGTTGGCACTAACTGATAAAGGATGTAAAACCAGAACAGAATATTTTGTCTTCCTCCCCAAAATAGGTGGTGCTCGTGCTCAGTCACTTCAGTTGTGTCTGATTCTCTGCGACCCCACAGACCACAGACTGCCAGGCTCCTCTGTCCATGGGGTTCTCCAGGCAAGAATGCTGGAGTGGGTTGCCATTTCCTTCTCTAGTGATAATGTATGAAGTGAGTGAAGTGAAGTCACTCATGATAGGTGGTACTATCTGTTAAATGGATTCCACAACCCTTCTTACATATATATCTTCCAGGTCTTTAAGTGCATCCATAAAGTGGAATGGACAAGTCAAGTAATCAATTTTCTTATCTCTGATTTAATAAACTGCATTTCTGTTTATTTGACTTATTGAAAATACTAAAGGGAAAGAATGATAATCTACATCATTTTATAATTAACATGTCCCGTCATATTAATGCAATGGTGTGTGTGTGTGTATGTGTGTGTGTGTGTGTGTGTGTGTGTGTGTGTGTGCAGTACATCTATGTCCATTTTTGCCAGTGTGTTCATTTTAAAATCTATGATAAACCTTGATTAATATGTTACCTTCCTGGTGCCTGGATGACAAGACCAAAGCAGGAAAATTATTTTTCTTTAATCAGTTTTAGCCACTAACTAGCAAACCTTAATGCATCATTTTATGATTAGGAAAATGGTTACTTTACACATTTATTCATCTCCACCTGGAGAGTCCAATGTAGCACTAGAATGCAGATATTTCTTTTTTCAATGAACATGAATTTGAGCAAACTCAAGATAGTGGAGGACAGAGGAGCCTGGCTGTGGCCCATGGGGTCACAAAGAGTCAGACACGACTTAGTGACTAAACAACAACAACAAAATAGTTGTTAAGATAAACAAGTAGTCAGCATAGTGCTCCTCTCTCTCATTTATGCCTTTAGGCAGTAAATGTCCAAGGATATTACTTGTCTACATGATATACCTACTGCTTTCATTTACTCTCTAATAGTTCTTTGAAGAACTTGAGCTATATGGAAAGGAATGTCTTTTTGCAAAAGCCACTGAGCTAAAGGCAGAATGGGTCAAAGACCTCTTTTTCTGGAATTTAATTGCCATAAGTTCTGCAGATACATGTTGTGAGATTTTAGTAAACAGTCACATTAGTTTCCTTGATGATCCTCTTTGATCAATTTTGTTTTTCTGTTTATAGCTTCAGATTATTTCATTTCATTTTTATATTAAAATCTAAGGGCTAAGTGAATTTGAAAGACTAAAATGAATGTCTTATAATTTATAAATGTTAGAAACTTCATTCAAATTCCCACATTTTTATGCAATATGATATTGCTTCTCTATTGATTTTGCTATCAGCTATACAGATGTATGCCTTTATGTATATTTTGTTATTTTTGGAGGGAGAGTGCCCAAACAAGGAGACCATAATCTAGTATTTTCAACACATTTCACTTTTTATCTTATTATTTGATAAAATTGCATGAAAAAAAGCAGGCTTTACTTTTTATAAATTAGCTCAAACTTCTGAGGAACCATAGGTTATGTATTTCATCCCCTTTAATTAAAAGGGTAAACTTACTTTCAAATTGGAATGCATTGATATATCAAAGAAGAAACTGGGCACTAGGTCTTATGTTCTATCATTGACTTGTCCTGTAACTTTGAGTGAATGTGTTAACCTGCTTGATATATATATTTTTTTCTATTGGCAAATCAAAAGGCATTGCATTTGATGATTTATGAGGTCATCTAAATAAATTAATATTACTGTGTTCCAATACAACATTATTAACAAAAGAGAAAGCTAGATTTGGTCAGTGAGCTGTAGTTTGTCAACTTCTGATTTAGAAGATAATAATAGTCTTTTTGAAGAAGGCAATGGCAACCCATTCCAGTACTCTTGCCTGGAAAATCCCATGGACAGAGGAGACTGGTAGGTTGCCGTCCATGGGGTCACAAAGGGTTGGACATGACTGAGCAACTTCACTTTCACTTTTCACTTTCATGCATTGGAGAAGGGAAATGTTCATCCACTCCAGTGTTCTTGCCTGGAGAATCCCAGGGACATCGAGGCCTGGTGGACTGCATTGTATGGGGTCGCACAGAGTCAGACACGACTGAAGCAACTTAGCAGCAGCAGCAGCAGCAATAGTCTTTTTGGAGTTAATATACTGCTATAGAATCCCAAAGAGTATGATGGAAATTGTTTTTAAATAAAATAGAATTAGAAATAATGAGAGAGTGGCATTCTTGTTTTTCTATTTTTATTTAGATGATGATCTAATTAACGCAGAAATATCACAAAATAGGGTTATATTATACTTTAATTTCTGATATAACTCTGGAAAATCAACTATGCACCAAGTTGGGATGTAATGTATATATGAAGAGGTCTACGCATAACTAAAAATCTTGGGATTCAAATTAGGAAAATGAATATCTCATTTTTATTCAATAGGAACACAAAGAATACTTTTAAAATGTAGATTAGCTAGACTAAATTTAAGAGATCAATGTGCAAACTATTTTTCAACTGTTGCAGTTCTTTTCTCTGCCTAAGGCACTTTTATCTCTTGAAGCAGTAAACTCAAGCAGGAATATTTACTATGAGTTAGATTGGGTCAAGATATTTATGTATATTATATCATTTAATTAACACAATAATAACACTATAAAATTTGTGATATTTATTTTGCAAACGAGGAAACTGTATTTCCAATGGACCCATTAATGTCTATATATAATCAGTTCAAAACAAAGTTTGTATAACTTCAAAGTTTATGCTTTTAAATACTGTATCATACATCTCTCAGGCTAAACACTATTTCTCCTTCAGATATTACCAATCTCATTTTCTGTCTTATTTAGTTGATCAAATATGAAACAATGAGGAAAGAATATATGTCAAACCATGTTTTCACAACCAACAGCAAAACTACTTGAGATAATTTAATAGATAAAAGTAAAATTCCTTCTTACTTTTTTTTTTTACAGTTTTGAATATTCATTCAATATTTGCAGCATACTTTTGATCAAGCACCTTATCCTTGTGGTAGGCCCCTTGATAATGGAAGACTCTACTGGGTTTTCCTTTGTTCCTTTCTCACTCAGATCATTTTCTCACTTGTGCTCTCTGGGATCACCTAAAAAACCTGCCTGTACATAAGTCTTTGCCTCTGGTCCGTTACTGAATCAAACCTGGGTCCAGTGACATGATGTGCAGCCAAGCCACTCTGCTGTACTTTTTGGAGGAAAGTATTACATTTATTGCAAGGTTCCAAACAAAGAATACAGAGTGGCTAATCCTGAAAAGACCTGCACTCTCTGAGTGTTTTCAGGGAAGGGATTGTGACGGCAAGGTGAGGGAGAGTATTCTGGGGAATATGATGAACTGTTGCACAGTTTTCTAAGTGATGAGTTTGAAGTAAGTAGATGTGCCACTGAGGATAAATTATCAATGTTCAGGCTCCAACTGGTCTGTGGTCTACGTGCTTATGGTTATCACTTTCCATCTGATTGGGGTCTGGTTTCTTAGAAACAACTGAGAAATGTGCATTAGACTTTACCTTTGAGATGGAACTAGGAGTCTGTGAGGTGGGTTTAAGTTACAGTTATTGCTCTAGAGACCTGACTATCCTGTCTTTGTTTCTGCATCTATTAGCTTTTCTAAAGCTGTTACAGCTTGTTTCTTTCTTTCTTTACTCATGGAAGGTCTTGGAAGTCATAGTATATAGCCACAGTTTGTTGTTGTTGTTATTTTTTTTTTTTTTTTTCCTCTAATTACCAGCAAGCAGGGGACTCACTGGAGATCCTTTCACCAGGAAGGCCTCTACATAGGTCTGCTAGGTTTTAAACCAAGTTAAGCACACCTTTTTAAGGTAGCTCTTCAATCCCTAGACGTCTCAGATGCCAACAAGGTCCATTTAATCAAAGCTATGCTTTCTTCCAGTAGTCATGTGTGGATGTGAAAGTTGGACTATGAAGAAATCTTAGTGCTGAAGAATTGATGCTTTTGAGCTGTGATGTTGGGGAAGACTCTTAAGAGTCCCTTGGACTGCAAGGAGATCCATTCAGTCCATCCTAAAGGAAATCAGTCCTGAAAACTCACTGGAAAGACTGATGCTGAAGCTGAAATTCCAATACTTTGGGCACCAGATGTGAAAAACTGAATTAATGGGAAAGACCCTGAAACTTGGAAGGAATGAATGCAGAAGGAGAAGATGATGACAGAGGATGAGATGGTTGGATGGCATCACCTACTTGATGAACATGAGTTTAAGTAAGTTCCGAGAGTTGATGGAAAGGGAAGCCTGGCCTGCCTCAGTCCAATGGGTCGCAAAGAGTTGGACATGACTGAGCGACTGAAGTGAATCTTTATTACAGAGTTTAAACTGAGTGTTTTGTTGTGTGATCATCTGTTTCAGGCTTAAAGAAAGAAATATTATTTGTGACTAAGATTAAGGAATGTAGGGGAAAAATAAATAAATTAAAGATTTTTTTCTTTCCTCCTCCTTGGTAATTCCAGTCCCCTATCTCTTCTTCAAGAAGCCCCAGATCCCTCTTTCCTCCTTGGGGACACTGGACTTCTTATCAACCTACCTAGACATTGACTCACAAATTTCATTTCATGCCATATGGAGTTAAAAATTCTGCTTTGTAATCATGACATGGCACAGAATGATGTTCAGAACAATATATATTACCAAAAGAGTGGTATAGCAACACACATTTGTTTCTATTGATGTTAGCTGAGGGGCAGTCTGTATTTTGCATTGTGATATGGTTGAAAGCAGAGTTCCACTGAAGTTAATTGATTTGAATCTCAATCCTTAATGCATTAGTAGAGACATAAAAATCTAAAAACTTGCTTTATATTGCCCTGAAACAACAATTGTACATGAAAGTTATGTGTAAATCAAAGAAGGAAAAAGCAAGAAGATTCCTAGTACTTCCAGCAAATAAAGGTAAATAGTTGTATACATCAAACTGTAACAAATGAAAACACATGGGGAACAAAAAGCCTTTGCTTCACAAGTGCGTAAGGGAACTTAGTGAGAACAGTAACACTGCTATACCCAGACAATGGCAGTTAGATTGAATGTCACAATTGTGATAACAGATTAATGTGTCATAATTGTGATGACAGATTAATGTCCATATATATTAAGAGAATTGTGCTCAACCACTCAGTCACACCCAATTCTTTGTGACCTCAGACTGTAGTCTGCCAGGCTCCTCTGTCCATGGGATTTTCCAGGAAAGAATACTGGAGTGGGTTGCCATTTCCTATGTTAGGGGATCTTCTCAGCTCAGGGATTGAACCCAAGTTGCCTGTATTGTCAGGAAGATTCTTTACCACTCCCATTCGTGGGAAACAGTTGAGAAAATTGTCAGTGTCTAAAATAATTAATTTCCTTGCTAGGAGATCAAACCAGTCAATCCTAAAGGAAATCAGTCCTCAATGTTCATTGGAAGGACTGATGCTGAAGTTCCAATACTTTGGCCACCTGATTCGAAGAACTGACTCATTTTTAAAGACCCCGATGCTGTGAAAGCTTGAAGGTAGAAGCAGAAGGAGATGATGGAGGATAAGATGATTGGATGGCATCACCAAATAAATAGACATGAATTTGAGCAAGCTCTGGAAGTTGGTGATGGACAGGGAAGCCTGGCGTGCTGCAGTTCATGAGGTCACAGAGTCGGACATGACTGAGCAGCTGAACTGAAAATAATGAAAATATAAATTTAGTGAACTTAATTTTTTGTTAGTAATTTAATTCTGAAATTAGAAACTTAATTTCTAATATTCAGAACAGTTCAACTTACAAAAAAATAATGAAAAGCATAGCCTGATTCAGTTTTGTCAAAATGTGCTATATTTAATCCAGTTTTCAAATTTAAGAAAAATGTTTACTCAACAGTTTGTGAAAAGAATAGTAAGAATATGAAGAATTCAAAAAATGATTTTTTAAACAGGATACATCTGAAATTTTCCACCCAGAAATAATAGGTGATGCATAAATTTGTTTGAGACATTAGCTGTGGGGAATTAATAAAATGTGTTTCATAATTAGCAACCTAAGAAGTAGTTAGAAAAGCTGTTTTTAGCCCTTAGTTCTACAATCACATGTATTAGTATGATGAATAAGAGTCATATGAGCGTGCATCTCCAGAGGCATTATTAAATTTTAAATGAATCTCAGTGATGATCATGGACTATGACCTTCAGCATAGATAAGATTGGCTGTGGTATTATCCCCCCCCCCTCACCTTTTTTTTTTTTTTTCCCCACTAGAGAAGGTAGATTGGAAATGAGGAAAATAAACAATTCATACAACTTCCTTTTTTTTTGCATTGTTAATCCATTATTTTTTGCATGCATTCACTAGTGAGCCATGAAACCTGGTAATATAGATAATCATCATTTGAGAATTAATGCATGAATAGCACCATGGAATTTTCATATTAATATTGTGAGAGCAAGAATTTTCCACAGCCTTGTAGTTAGGTGCAAAGCCTTCATTTTAAAAATACACAAAATAAATCATGGAATTAAAAAGGTAAAAAATATAGTATTTTAATAAATTTTTTTCACTAATAATTCAAAAGAGATGGTGTCTGTTCTAGAAGATTACGTTGAGAAGATTCAGTAACTTCCAAGCCTTTTAAATTAGTAAATAATAATAATAATAATAATTTGTTTTTATAAAACATATAAGCCTCTGGAAATGTGGCCACAGGAGCATTTAAGATCAGGTCAAGTCATAAGTTCCTCTCAGAACAAGGAAGGACATGCAGATGAATCTGTATCATAATTTGTTTGAGCAACTATTACGTGGCAGCATAAACTACAATGGAGTATATGTTTGTTTTCTCATTCAGTGATGGTCTTATGTGTCTTTTTATGTTTATATCATGTATAAGATATAATATTCCTATTTTCATGTAGATTCCTGTTAATGAGTATTCATATTATTCATTTATTTAATTGAAAAATATTGGTATGAATTATCTGACCCATTTTATGCTGGTCTCTATATTGACTAATAATGATATAAAACTTGAAGTACTTTAATATACAAATAAAGATAGCCTGCATAAATTATAGGGAATATTTTATTATTTTTCTGATTTTTAAAAATTCAACTATAGCACAAGCTGTTTAAGCAACTTCTTCAGAATCATACACAGCTGAGAGCTAGTGGAGAATGGAATACAAACCTAGATGGTCAGGCTTCAGAGTCGTTGCTCATCCAGCTTAGAATCTTATGTAGGAGAAAGTACATGAACATGGAAAACAATTAACCCTGTAGTGCAAGACTGAAATAAAATTAAAAAAAAAAATGAAGCTCAAGGAAGATAGTAGGGGAACATATAAACAATAGATCTACTCACTGGTAAATTTGGTATTTGTTATTTCAGAAATACATCAGTTGCTTTTTGGTCTCTGAGGTGTCTTCTCCTTTGGTAATCCATCAATTTTATAAAAAGGAAAAATTTTCACAGCATGTATATATATCAATTTTACATAGTATATACTTTAAATACTTTACAATTTTATAGAGCAATTGAGTTCAGTTTAGTTCAGTCACTCAATTGTGTCTGACTCTTTGTGACCCCATGAATCGCATCACGCCAGGCCTCTCTGTCCATCACCAACTCCTGGAGCTAACCCAAATTCATGTCCATCGAATTGGTGATGCCATCCAGCCATCTCATCCTCTGTTGTCCACTTCTCCTCCTGCCCCCAATCCCTCCCAGCATTACATCTCTATAAAGCTAGGGTTCAAAGGTGGTTCAACATAAGAAAATCAATGAATATGATACACCATATTGACAAAATGTAGGATAACAATCATATGACTATCTCAATAAATGCAGAAAAAGTTCTTGACAAAATTCAGCATCAGTGAGTATAGTTCAGTAATGACATCTGCTACAATTAATCCCTACCCATAAGAAAACAAACATCACTGAGTTTCTTTAGGTGCTAGGGTTCCTCTCTGCTGCATATTTCTCTCTAAATAATGAGCAAATGTAAAATCTCCTGGAACATGTTACAGAACATCTTACATGTCTTTTTTGCTCAATTCTCCCAGGAGCTTCCAGGGCACTTATGTCATTTCTACCTTTATGTGGACCATTGCTCTTCCTGAGTTTCTGGGATCATCTTCACAACATTTTGAATCACCCTGTGGAGTTTTTCCAAAGTGTTAAATCCTATATTGCAAGGGATTGCCCTCATCTCATTAAATTCTTTCTTAAACAGTGTATGTTACACATTCCTCTCTTGAGCTAGTATGTCCAAAAGGAGGGTACACATAGGTATGTGTACACAGGTAACCAAATATATGTTTATTAGTTCCTGAAACTCCTTCAGGGTACTGTTCCTAATTACTGAACTAGTAACCAGGAGTCAATTGAGGGGAAAATTGGCAGGAAGTTTATCTAGATGGTAAAGAATTTGCCTGCGGAGAGGGAGACCTGGGTTCAATCCCTGAGTTGGGAAGATCCCCTGGAGGAGGAAATGGCAGCCCGCTCCAGTATTCTTGCCTAGAGAATCCCCATGACAGAGAAGCTTGTCGCTCTACAGTCAAGGGGATCGCAAAGCGTCTGACTCAACTGAACGACTTTCACTCAGTCGCACCGTTGTGTGGCAAGGAAGGGCTGTCTGTACCATCCACAAGCCAGAGAGAAACATTGAACTTTAAAATGGAAGCATGGACCACTTAGGGAGCTCTCTGCATAGAAGGAATTGTAATAATTTAAGATTCTTAGTTTCATCAACCTCCAACCCATAGGCAAGTGCTCCTGTTCTTTCTTAATCAGAGCTCTGATTAGTATAGCAGACATGCCTAAATTGAGAATTTTAGTTTATTTAGTTTATGCTACTTTTATGGAAAAATTCTGGGCCTGATTCTATATTTTTTCTGCCCATTTGCTGGTGGCTGTAAAAGCCTTTTAATACACTGTGAAAGAGGCACTATTGTGTTCACACTTAACTCTTAATTGATGACTTATGACCTTTAGCCTTTCATTTGATTTATCTAGAGCATCCCTTGCCCCTACAACTATCCAATTGTATTATTGTTAAAAGTGCTATTTTCCTCACATGTCTCAGGTACCCCACACCTTTCACCACTAGTTCTATCCACACCCTCACCTCCTCAACTGGTACACCACAGAGTTCACTACCAGGAAAGATTTTAACAATTATACTGTTATCTGTGCCATAAAAGGGGGAATTGACTGACATGTCAATAATTGTCTCAGCAAAATCCATGGGGTAATATGAAGCTAGTGAGGTACTTTATAGTCTCATGTTGGAGAATAAACAGGGCTGTCACATGCCTTCCTTGCCCAGCAGTCATTCTAATTGAAAACAGCAGTTTATTAAGGAAAAGGAGAAAAATTTCAGATCCCAATATTTTTATTTTCTTTTTAAAGGAACACATTTATCTCTATATTTTCTAACAATTAAAACTGATTCTTTAAGGTGAAATACACCACAAAATTAAGGGAAAAGAAATTCTTATAAATATTCACTAAAAATAAATATATCCATGGATAAGAGCTAAAATTTCTTCAGATTGTATATCCAGAAGAAAATAATTTAAAGTTTTGCTAGTTTTTAAAAGATTATGCTGTGAAAGTGTTGCACTCAATATACCAGAACTTTATAGAACTAAGCAG
>SJYC01035641.1:0-13802 GCA_006408675.1 Madoqua kirkii
TCAAAGCTGTTCTGAATCTGGATGTTTTTTGTGAGTCTGATTTCCCTGGAATATCTTCTTCTGACCTATGGTTCCTATTTCCTACTATCTTGTGTTAATGCCTTTACTTGCTAATATTTTATGTAAAGATTGATTCTCCAGAAATATAGTCTTCAATATGTGTTTTGATTGAGCAACACTGCTGCCTTCTATTTCTCTAACTCAACATTCTACTTTGCTCTTTTTTTTATTTCTGTTTCTCTGACTGGATAATTTTAAATGACCTATCTTTAAGTTCACTGATTCTTTCTTTTGCTTGAGCAAGTCTATTAGTGAAGCTCTCTATTGAATTTTTCAGTTCAGTTATTGTATTCTTCAACTCCAGAATTCTGTTTAGTTCATTTCTATAGTTTCTCTTTTGTTGATATTCTCATTCTGTTCATGTATCATTTTATTGATTTTGTTGTCCATCTGCTCTCTATTGTAACTTACTAAGCTTCCTTAAGACAATTATTTTGAATTTGGGTCAGGCAATTGATAGATCTCCATTTCTTTAGGGTAGAATGCTATGGATTAATTTTTCCTGATTCTTTATGTTTGTTGTGGCTTTGTATTGGTGTGTGTTCATGTGAAGAAGCCATCTGTTCTAGTTTTTATGAACTGACTTTGCAGGGAAAGATTTTTACCAATTCAGCTGGCTGGAGATTGTGGGAGTCTCTCAAACCTTTTTTTAAAATGGCTATGTATGTTCCACTCCTCTCTCACTCTTCTTGGGGAGAATTTTCAGGATTAGCCACCTTTTTCAGATTCCACAGAGCCATGTTTGATGCTAAGAACCATCTGCCCCCTTTCCCTTGGGCAGTACACTAGATTAAGTGTAACTCAGGATTGTGCATCTTCTTTTTATTCCACTATCTGAGCCAGCTGCTAAGATCACGATGACTGTTGAAGTTCATAGCCCTTCTACTTTGGTGCATCCTTCATTAAACATGAAACTGGTGTTACCGTGACATCCAAGAACATGGCAAAACCGTTAAAACAATCCTTACACAGAAATTTGCCTATGTTTAGCACATGACACTTCCTTTTTTATATCATTAAATATCTTCAAACCATAATAACTCAAGATCTAGCTATTTAATCACCTCATGGCAAATATCATGAGCTTCTTAATAAACAGTTATTCACTATTAGTTTATATACACTATATCCCTTTCATAATATTATGGGACTTTAGTTATAAAGAGATTTTGGTCAAATTTCTGTTTGCAGATAAGTGCTTATATACTCCCATCTTTCAAAAGTCATGTTTCAACTGGTGATTCATTTGTTATTAACATATGAATATTTAGTTGTTACAATGACTATATATATATATATATTTTTTTTTTTTTTGGAATGAGCACATTCAAAGTGAAACTTTTTTTTCTTTGTCTTTAAAGTGCAATTTTTCAATCCCAAGAGAAGAACCCATTGATAGCACAGTATTACCATCATTTTATAGCAGTTTCTAAACTGGCATTTATCATGTATCTAAAGAAAATAACCATTTTGAAAATGAGTGAATTCACTGAAATGAATTCTGAAAATGAGTGTTTCAGCCACTCAGTGTTATGCCAGAATTAGCATTCAAAGGATTCAACTGAAGGGTAGGAATACTATAGGATGCAACAGCTGTTTCTCCTCTCTGTTAATGACTACGGTAGACACTAAACTTCAGGAAATAGTGTGGTTTTCTTAAAATGACTATGCATTTTGTAAACATAAAAGCCTGGGATCATATCCTATTTCTGCCTTTTACTGGCTAGGGAAACTTCAGCAAATTGTTCAGCTTCTATGAGTTTCCTTTTCCCACTTGTCAAATAAATAAGTTGCAAGTTGTTGAGAGAATTCATTGAGGCAATAAACATACAATGCCTACCTGTAAACTTCTCAGTTTCTTACAATCCCCTTTATTTCCATGGTACCATACTTCACAAACAAATGGTCCAAGACCACTAGAGAGTGACTTCTTAAAGCCAGTAGCTCTGGAATCAGAATGTCTGCATCAGAATCCCAAGACCAAGTCTTGCTAGCCCTATTATTCTGTGCTCACCTTCTAGGACTCTGAGAACTACAGGAGAACACACAGAAGTAAAGGAGAAGGCAATGGCACTCCCCTCCAGTACTCTTGCCTGAAAAATCCCATGGATGGAGGAGCCTGGGAGGCTGCGGTCCATGGGGTCGTGAAGAGTCCGGCACAACTGAGCAACTTCACTTTCACTTTTCACTTTCATGCATTGGAGAAAGAAATGGCAACCCACTCCAGTATTCTTGCCTGGAGAATCCCAGGGACAGAGGAGCCTAGTGGGTGCCGTCTATGGGGTCACACAGAGTTGGACACGACTGAAGAAACTTAGCAGCAGTAGTAGCAGCACACAGAAGTAAAGGGTTTAGTGCAAAACTGACACAACAGACACACAATGATCCAATATTCAGCTTTGTTATCATTGCAGTCTTCATGTCTGGGCTGAAACATTCCACCTATCTTATGGCTTTAGTGAACTGACTGCTTTTTTTTTCTTTTAAATGATTTATTTTGCATATTTATTATTATACTTTTTAATATAAATTTATTTATTTTAATTGGAGGTTAATTACTTTACAATATTGTATTGGTTTTACCATACATCAACATGAATTCGCCACAGGTGTACATGTGTTCCCCATCCTGAATCCCCCTCCCTCCTTTCTCCCCATACCATCCCTTTGGGTTGTCCCAGTGCGCCAACCCCAAGCATCCAGTATCATGCATCGAACCTGGACTGGCGATTTGTTTCTTATACGATATTATACATGTTTCAATACCATTCTCTCGAATCATCCCACCCTCTCCCTCTCCCTCTCCCACAGAGTCCAAAAGACTGTTTGCCTTCTCGCATACAGGGTTATTGTTACCATCTTTCTAAATTCCATACATATGTGTTAGTATACTGTATTGGTGTTTTTCTTTCTGGCTTACTTCACTCTGTATAATAGGCTCCAGTTTCATCCACCTCATTAGAACTGATTCAAATGTATTCTTTTTAATGGCTGAGTAATACTCCATTGTGTATAGGTACCACAGCTTTCTTATCCATTCATCTTCTGATGGACATCTATCTACGCTGCTTCCATGTCCTGGCTATTATCAACAGTGCTGCAATGAACATTGGGGTACACATGTCACTATCAATTCTGATTTCCTCCGTGTGTTTAGTTGCTTTATTGTTAGGAATTCACAATGTTGATTCTCAAAAGCAGTCTATGAGAGTCATTGTTAACAAAGATAGCTTTGTTAAGAGGATTATTTCACCTGAAACCATTATTTGGCAAGCCTTATAGCTTCTTATCCTCAAAACCTATAGTTTAAAAAGGTGTAGGTTACAAAAGACGCTAGATATTTGACTAGTCAGAATTCTCATTAAAATAATAATTTCCAGCATGTCAATTTTTGGTATAAGTAGCATGCCTCTCTCTTTCTTCCTTGCTTCCTTCCTCCTTTCCTACTTGCCTCCTTTATTTACACATCCACTCATTTATTTAACAAGCTCATTCATGTGAGCTCTGGAGTGGGATGTCCAGGATTTGAATCCTGGCACCAACTTAATTAATTTGATATTCCTGTATAAGCTATTTAACCTCTCAGCCTCAAATCTCCTTCTGTCAACATTAGATAATATGAGCATCTATTGCCAAGGAACAACTAAAGGAGATAGTGCAAATCCCCTTGTACAGTGCTTGACATAAAAGTTCAGGAAATTTTAGCTGTTATAAGTACTAGTTTCTTTTTAAATGAGTTTATTATTCCTCCTTCTCGTCCTCTTTCTTTTCCTTTCACTACTACCGCCACTGCCTGCCAGCAATGCACCAGAGGCTGACTCTGCACTGACTGAAACAAACAAAAAGCAAACAAAACAAAATCATTGTCTCTGTCTTTATGGAATGCACAATTTGTGAATAAACACATAGTATACGGAGAAAACCAATTGTAAATAGAAGATACAATTTTTGATAACTATTTGAAGGAAAAACACTTTGGGGACTAACTGGAGGGGGTCCACTTAGGATGTTTGTGAAGCTTCTCTCTACTTCTGTGGAAGTTGTGTTTTAGGCAAGATCTGAAGAGAAGGCACAAATATTTTTTAAAAAGAAGAAGAGTTTGGATGTGTAAGGCAGTGAGAGCAACTTTAGTAGATGGAAAAAGAGAAGAGTGTTAGGTCTTAGACAATGCAGGATTCACAGGTAAGAAAAAATGTAAGATTCCATTTGAATATTTATTTGAAGCATTTATCCTGATTCTTGAAAGGGCTGGGAGCCTCTATTATTGATATTATAGATTTTACTCTTCTTTTTTTATAGTCTTTAAACCTACTGAAGTGTTTATAGGACATTCTGCTATACTGAACATGTACAAAATACAATATCTGTTACAAGAAAAGAAAAATACACGAAATATAAAATTTTGTGCATTGCAAATATCAAATTGACAATGTTAAAATCTTCATATTGTTTATCAGTTAAGATTTTAATTTACTAAAGCTGTTTTCTTTATTCTGTAGGCTTTGTTCACAGATGGGACTATTTAAATCATGGAGTTAACATAAAGTGATAGAAGAAAAAAATCTTGGTGTTATGATTTATCCAGTAAGCCAGAACTGTGCAAATTCACCAATTAAATTTGACAACTCCTTAAAAGATTCAATCCCACAGATGTAATATGACAATCCCAAAGTGGGAACAGTACATGTAACAGTGCCTCCTGCTCATTCACCTAGCTGTTCTTTCTTACGGCTACACAATCAGAATTGCATTTAAGGAGTAGACAGTGAAAAATTCAGTTAGTACACAGACATCAGATGTAAAACCTTGTCTTTGTCACTCAGAGGATGCAAACAAACAAAAAAAAAATATCATTGGATCTTAATGACTTCTTACTGCGCTGTTTTTATTTCTTTTTGCCATTTTCTTATTCACGCTAAAATCTGACAGCAATGAGTCAACCCCTTTCAAATGATTTAGCAACTTGCTATGTTTCTTTGTTTCTGAAAATAATTTCCTAAAATGGAGTTAAAAAAAAAAACATAATTGTGTTTTGCTATTACCAGACAATAATTTCTGTATTTGAAAAGCTCTTTAATTTAGCCCTAGGGCTTAAATTAAACTTTCTACTAGCAGAGGTTTTACATTCTCTTCAGGTAGACACATTGTTCAGGGCTGTGATTAATTGGGCAAGCCTGATTCCTTATATTTAGAGCCCACTTGTAAGTAGAAGTGAGAAATGAATTGTGCCAAGAGCCTTCAGTTCTATTTTTATTAATAGAGCAGATTACATAGATCATGAAAACAATCTTCTAATTTATAAGAGTCAATCTAATGTCTTGTTAAACAAGAGTTATTATTATTGAGCTTAGACTATTGAAGCGTGTTATACCAGAGGGCCACTTCGCACACTGAAGAATACTGCTGTGAACACTAGCATGTTAACCACATGCTAATGGGCTCTCGGCAGCCTGATAAGTTATTGATTATCTCAGCTGGCATAATTCGTATCAGGAAGAGACAACGTAGTTAACTGGAATTTAAGTTCTTCCTTTTTCCAACTTGAAACAGACTCGGATGCTCATCAGTCACTTTATTCAGGGCCATGGTAACAGACAGGAGGCTTTGTCCATAGGTGGATGGGTCTTTTCAGAAAGGAACAGTGCTGAGCTCCATTAAACTCTGGCCCAGAAAATTTCAACTATTATACCTGTTAATCTAAACAGTAACTGAAATGCCAGATGAAAAAGCAGTTCAAAGCCACTTACCATTGTTCTCTTGCTAATGTGAATGATAAAATTATCCTGAATTTTGTTATTTTGTTCATTTTTACCAAGTGAAAAATAAAATGAATAAGGATAAAGAATATATGTGATTATAAAAGGCTATGCTTAAAAGAAGTATTCACGTGGTAATAGTCAATAATATTATTTTAAAGCATTTTTATAGAAAAGAGTTTCCATTATGAATAATATTTAAACATATGCAGGAAGTAATTTCACAGAGGATTTTCCCCACACAAAGTTGTGATCAGTGTGGTTCGTTATGTTCACGAAAACTGGAACCCTTACAACTGTGCTTCAGCTGACACCTTTCTCTTAACATTACAGCTTTTTATAATGGGAAGAGAAATGCACATTGAAAATTGTAAAGAGGCAATAAAATAGCTTTTAAATAAAAAATATATTATTGTGAAGTAATGTAGGCAATGTAAATTGGCAAGACTTCGTGACACATTGCTATGTCTATTCATTTGTGGAAGTGTTTGAAAATTGCACAAAAGGGCTTGGTTTCATGTTTTGGAAGAATGGTTAAGCTTAGTGTGACAGTTTGTTAAAAGTGAAATAGTAAGAGGAAAGAGAATTTCTGTTCTCTTGGTGAATAATTGACCTTTTAATAGGTTTTCTTCATATAAATTTAAATTATGTAATATTTTGCCAAGTAGAGGTCACATTTCAGTTGTAGTCACTTATGATAGCTGGGTAAACAAAGTCACACCTGGCATTATTCACTAATTCCAACCAAATGGGGCTTGCTCAATTGTTTTGATCAGAAATGTTTTTTCTTTCATCTGCTGCTGCTGCTGGTAAGTCACTTCAGTCGTGTCCGATTCTGTGCGACCCCATAAATGGCAGCCCACCAGGTTCCTATGTCCCTGGGACTCTCCAGGCAAGAACACTGGAGTGGGTTGTCATTTCCTTCTCTGATGCATGAAAGTGAAAAGTGAAAGTGAAGATGCTCAGTTGTGTCTGACTCATAATGATAATAGCAGCCACAAAAATTCTTATGGAATATGTAAATTGTTAAAGGGGCAACATATCTGAAATAATGAGCCACTTAAAGTAATACAGTGTATTGATTAAGAGTTTGGGCTTAGAAGTTGGAAATGCCTGTGTCAAATACCAGCCTTGTGGTCTTAGGCAAGGTAATTAAGTTCCACAATACACCACCCCACACTCAATCTGTTCAACAATAACATGGGACTGAAATACCTATGTGATATAAGTTGTTTTAAGAATTAAAGGAGATACTGCATGTAAATTGCTTAACAAGGCATTTAGCATGGATTAAGCACATAATTATATTTACATTACCTGGTCCAACGTCCTTGAATTAACAGTAGAACTGGACAAAGTACTTGTACTTAATAATAATTAACCTTATAAATAAAAACATGATTAACAGCAGTATTAGAACTACAAACAGACCTCTTAGAACTAAGTTTCATTTTATGTTGTTCTACCTAGGAAATGTGAAATCAAGTTCTTCTCATTGATATAAGTATATTGTAGATTTTTTTTAAAAATTGAAGTATAATTGCTTCACAGAATTACGTTGGTTTCTGTCAAATGTCAACACGAATCAGCCACAGGTATACATATGTCCCGTTTTTTTTACACCAAAATATCGATATTTAGCTATTAGTGTGTATATATATATATATATATATATATATATATATATGCTAACTTATTTCAGTAGTGTTCAACTCTTTGTGACCCTATGGACTGTAGCCCCCAATCTCCTCTGTCCATAGGATTCTCCAGGCAAGAATAGTGGAGTGGGTTTTGATGCCCTCCTCCAGGGGATCTTCCCAACCCAGAGACAGAACACACATTTCTTACATCTCTTGCATTGGCAGGTGAGTTCTTCACCACTAGCACCACCTGGAAAATCCTATTAGAATTTATATGTTCTAATACTCTAATAAGTACATATTGATATTTTGGTTATATATATATATGTGTGTGTGTATGTGTGTGTGTATGTGTGTGTGTGTGTGTGTTTTCAATTACATGTGACTGCCTAGAATAATCTATGCTATTCTTTGTTCTATAATCTTGGTTTAGGTCCTTATTAACATTGTTCTTTCTCCCAGCCACAGAAGTTACTGTTAACTCAGTCTTTCATTGGTTATGAAAGAATATATAATATCTTCCTCTGAACTCTGTCTCCACTCATGGGGCCACTCATGCTCTCCATGTCCACCTACATCAGGTTTGACATGTGAACATGTCAGGTTTTTTTACTAATGAAACTATTAATTCCATTTGAATTAATAAACAGAGTCTAAAAACAGTCTGCTCCGAAGACTTTAGCACAGGATGTGATTTTTCCTTTCATATCTGTCTTTCAGTTTAAGTAACTTGTGGATGAATGAACCATGGCCTTTAGACAAAGTCAAAGAAACCAAAAACAGTTCAGATGTTTTTCATATGGGTAGAAAATGATAGAATGAGTGGATCCAGCTGACGTTGCTTTTGTAACAGCATTTGGACTTTGCAACCTATAGTCAACTCTCTTTCAGAGATTAGGAACTCAAGATTTAAAGTAGTTTAATTGTCCAAGGCCCCATACAATGTAATAGGTCAGATATATAGGGCCATAAATTTTAAAAGTTTGGGAACTCAAAGTGACCATTTCTGGCACCAGTTCCTGGATTACCTCATCTCTAACTGGGCTTCAGTTCAGTCAGTTGCTGTTGTGTCTGACTCTTTGAGACCCCATGAACTGCAGCATGCCAGGCCTCCCTGTCAATCACCAACTCCAGGAGTTTACCCAAACTCATGTCTATTGAGTCAGTGATACCATTCAACCATATTATCCTCTGTCATCCCCTTCTCATCCTGACCACAATCTTCCCCAGCATCAGGATCTTTTCAAATGAGTCGGCTCTTTGCATCAGGTTGCCAAAGTATTGGAGTTTTAGCTTTAGCATCATTCCTTCCAAAGAACACCCAGAGCAGATCTCCTTTAGAATGGACTGGTTGGATCTCCTATCAGTCCATGGGCTCTCAAGAGTCTTCTCCAACACCACAGTTCAAAAGCATCAGTTCTTCGGCACTTAGCTTTCTTCACAGTCCAACTCTCACACCCACACATGACTATTGGAAAAACCATAGCCTTGACTAGACAGACCATTGTTGGCAAAGCAATATCTCTGCTTTTTAATGCACTATCTGGTTGGTCATATCTTTCTTTCCAAGAAGTAAGGGTCTTTTAATTTCATGGCAGTGACCATCAGCAGTGATTTTGGAGACCAAGAAAATAAAGTCAGTCACTGTTTCCACTGTTTCCCCATCTATATGCCATGAAGTGATGGGACTAGATGCCATAATCTTAGTTTTCTGAATGTTGAGCTTTAAGCCAACATTTTCACTCTCCTCATTCACTTTCATGAAGAGGCTCTTTAGTTCTTCTTCACTTTCTGCCATAAAAGGTGGTGTCATCTGCATATCTGAGTTTATTGATATTTCTCCCAGCAGTCTTGATTCCAGCTTGTGCTTTCCAGCCCAGCGTTTCTCATGATGTACTCTGCATATAAGTTAAATAAGCAGGGTGACAGTGGACAGCCTTCACGTACTCCTTTTCCTATTTGAAACCAGTCTGTTGTCCTATGTCCAGTCCTAATTGTTGCTTCCCGACCTGCATACAGATTTTTCAAGAGGCAGGTCAGGTGGTCTGATATTCCCATCTCTCTCAGAATTTGCCAGTTTATTTTGATCCACACAAAGTCTTTGACATAGTCAATGAAGCAGAAATAAATGTTTTTCTGGAACTTTCCTGCTTTTTTGATGACCCAGCTGATGTTGGCAATTTGATATCTAGTTCCTCTGCCTTTTCTAAAACCAGCTTGAATGAAGGGAAATTCATAGTTCATGTACTGCTGAAGCCTGACTTGTAGAATTTTGAGCATTACTTTACAAGCATGTGAGATGAGTGTAATTGTATGGTAGTTTGAGCATTCTTTGGCATTGCCTTTCTTTGGGATTGGAATGAAAACTGACCTTTTCCAGTCCTGTGGCCACTGTTGAGTTTTCCAAATTTGCTGACATATTGAGTGGAGCACTTTCACAGTATTATCTTTCAGGATTTGAAATAGCTCCACTGGAATCCATCACCTCCACTAGCTTTGTTCATAGTGATGATTCCTAAGGCCCACTTGTCTTCACATTCCAGGATGTCTGGCTCTAGGTGAGTGATCACACCATCACGATCATCTGGGTCATGAAGTTCTTTTTTGTACAGTTCTTCTGTGTATTATTGCCACTTCTTAATATCTTCTGTTTCTGTTAGGTCCTTACCATTTCTGTCCTTTACTGAACCCATCTTTTAATGAAATTTTCCCTTGGTATCTCTAATTTTCTTGAAGAGATCTCTAGTCTTTCCCATTCTATTGTTTTCCTCTATTTCTTTGCACTGATCTCTGAGGAAGGCTTTTCTATCTCTCCTTGCTATTCTTTGGAACTCTGCATTCAAATGGGTATATCTTTTCTTTTCTCCTTTCCTTTTTACTTCTCTTCTTTTCACAGCTATTTGTAAGGTCTCCTCAGACAGCTTTTTTGCATTTTTTTTCTCTTGGGGATGATCTTGATCCCTGTCTCCTATACAATGTCACTAACTTAATCCATTATCATCCAACACTCTATCTATCCGATCTAGTCCCTTAAATCTATTTCTCTCTTCCATTGTATAATCATAAGGGGTTACTGAATTATTTATTCCAATAGCTTGTCCCTCATTTTCACAAACCAAGGAATTACTATTAATAGAACTCAAGAGACATTGGATACCACTTAAAATGGTATATTTAGCTACTTTATTTTTATACTGTTCAACTTTACACAGTATCCACTCCCATACTCCTTTTATTCATTGGCATAGACATATAAATCCAATTTAAAAATCTAAACACTTTGTCTAAAATTCTGATCTCTTAAATAATAATTTCTGAACCTATATTAAGTGTATTTCTTCATGCTCATTCATCCTCTTTGATGCTAGGTAATACAGTTAGACTTTGTTTAAAGTAGAAGTTAAGCAATATTTATTGGTTACTTATTTCCCTGCAAAAATCAGATAATTAATTTAGCTGGTATTTTGTTTTAAGAGGACCAACAGGAAGAACAATAGGAAAAAAGATGAATTTTCAAATTGCTACAAAATCTTCAGATCAACCATTTTCTAAAATAGCAGGAAATTTAAAAATGAGAGAGATTTTAATTCAATAAAATTGGCATGCACCAATGGTTAAGAGCTTAAGGCACTTCATTAATAAGAGATAAATTTAAATACTATCCATAGGAACTTTAGCAAATTTTATTAAAGTGCAGATTTCTAATCTGTAAAAGAGGAATACCAAGTGACCTGTCCATAGTATTTTGGCTCTCATTTCTCTCCTTTCTTCTGTGCGGAGTTAAGCAGACTTAGGACTTCATTACTATTAGTTCTGTGGATTTGGACAAATTACACAATCTATTTTAGGCTCACTGTTCATGAAAAGTTGTTGTTAGAAGTAATGAAATGATGTAAATAAAGCCTCTAATGCAGTAACTAGAAAAGTATGGCCCTCAAGGTAAATCTATCCAGCTATTTATTTTTATAAATACAGTTTTACTGGAACATAGCATACTTTTTTGTTAAAATGGCAGAGTTGAATATAAAGCAGAGCCCATATGGCCCACAAAGTCTAAAATATTTACTATCTGACCCTTTAGAGGAGAAGTTTTTCAACCACTGCTTTAATGCAATGCCTAAAGTGATTATTTATTCTTCTTTTCTTCTTTACTTTCTTCGTTTATTCCTTCCTTCTGTCTTTCTCTTCTCTTCTCTCTCTAATCCTTTCTTCCTTCATCTCTCTCACCATTTCTTTTTTTCCTTCCTTCACTCCTTCTGGGGAAAAAAAAAATGCATTGCCCACTATGTGAGCCAAACTCTAAGCTAAATTCTCAACATGTCAATGAGACACAATTTCTACAATGTAGTGGTAGATAGACAAGTAAAAGACAAGTACAATACAGTAAATGTTATGATGAAATAACTGCATATAGATAGGTCTCTTAATCAGGGCCCAGGAAATTAGGGAAGACTTCTTGGAAAAAAAGATCTGCAAGGTTAAATCTGGAAAATAAGTGGGCTTTAGTAATTAAGGATGGAAAGAGGAGAAGAATGTTCCAGCAATCAGTATAATAATTGCAAAAGCATGATCACAGACAACACTGCTTTCCAGAACTTTAAACAGTTCAGTGTTGGGTGCTTTATACAAAAGAATGCAGAAAAATGCAGCTAGAGACCTGACTAGGGACCAGACTATGCACTGACTTATAAGCGATGGTCCAGAAAAATGAATTGACTATACTAAAAGTAGTGTGGAGGTTTTTTGCACCAAAGATAATCAAATTAGTCATTAAAAATATTAAATGGTTGCAGTTTGAAAAAGTGGATAAAGGCAAATACTGTTGACATGGAGACAAATTTGGTTATTTGAAGCACTCTTAAAAAGTACACAAATTTAATGGAATTAATGTTTAGATGTGGTTTTCTAGGAATTTCATAATTTTGTATAACAGACTCAGGAAGTATCAAATCCTGTACTTCTGGAGAAGTTGCATAGAATAAAATGCCAAATTAGAAATAAAAATACAACATTATTATTACTAGCATATGCAAATATCTCACAAACCTAGAGTATAACAATGTTAATATCATATTTTAAATGCCTACTAGGCTTCAGGAACCATTCTAAGCATTGGATACATAGCAATGCATAAAACATTGATTCTGTTTTCATGGATAGCATGTTGTAGTTGGAGGTACAACCAAAAATAAATAAATGCATGTAGAGTTGCAAGTTGTGCTATGTTATAAGAAAGAAAAGAACTAGGTGTAGGGTAGAATCAACATAATGTGAAGTGCCTGTTTAGAAAGGGAAATTAGTGAAGAATTCTTAAGAAGTGTCATTTTAACTGATACCTAAAGGTAAGAAGTGGACAGACAGAGAAAGTGATACCATTTTAGGCAGAATAAATGACATCAGTATAAATGTCCAAAGAAAGGAATGAGCTGAGCCTAGCATAATTAGGGAATTAAAAATGATCAGTGAAGCTGGATAAAATGACTAAGAGAAAGAAATGAATGAGAAATACAGTAGATAGCAGGAGTCAGATATGAAGGGACACTTGGGACTAGCACTATGATGAAATTTTGTAGGGAAATTTTAATAGGGAATTTAAAATAGGCATGTGACATAATATGATTTATAGTTATGTTTGTTTTCTCTTCACAGAGAGGTCTCACACAGATTTACATTTACTTCCCTCTACCTAACCTTGAGCTTTCCCAGGTGGCTCGGTAGTAAAGTATCCACCTGCCAATGCATGAGATGTGGGTTTGATCCCTGGATTGGGAAGATCCTCTGGAGAAGGAAATGACAACCCACTCTAGTATTCTTGACTGGAAAATATGATGGACAGAGGAGTCTTGTGGGCTACAGTCCAAAGAGTTGCAAAGAGTTGGACATGACTGAGTGACACAGCACACACCCACATCCTGAAGAGTAACTGGTGAATAGTTCCGGAATAATTTGTTTGTTAGTTGCTCAGTCGTGTCAGACTCTTTGTAACTCCAAGGACTGTAGCCTGCGAGGCTCCTCTGTCCATAGAATTTCCCAAACAACAATACTGGAGTTGCCATGACTTTTATCAGGGCATCTTTGAGACCCAGGGATCAAGCCTGGTCTCTTGTATTGCAGGCAGATTCTTTACCATCTGAGCCAACTATGGAAGCCCAAATTTGTATAGTATAAGAATTTTAGTTTTGCTGAGCTGTCCTCAGTGAAGCTATCCAAGCCTTGAGTTTTCTTTTAGAAATATTTTATTTTTAAATTGTTGATTTGATTTCTTTAATAGTAATTGGATTATTTGGTTTTCATTTCTTTTGTCAGTTTTGGGAGACTGAATCCAATAAAATTTGGGAAAGAAGTT
>SJYC01035642.1:0-26418 GCA_006408675.1 Madoqua kirkii
CAAAGACAGAAACATACATCAATGGAACAAAACAGGAAGCCCAGAGATAAATCCACACACCTATACCACTTTATCTTTGACAAAGAAGGCAAGAATATACAATGGAGAAAAGACAATCTCTTTAACAAGTGATGCTGGGAAAACTGGTCAACCACTTGTTAAAGAATAAAACTAGAACACTTTCTAACACCATACACAAAAATAAACTCAAAATCGATTAAAGATCTAAATGTAAGACCAGAAACTATAAAACTCCTAGAAGAAAACACAGGCAGAACACTCTCTGACACAAATCATAGCAGGATCCTCTATGACCCACCTCCCAGAGTTATGGAAATAAAAGCAAAAATAAATTAATGGGACCTAATTAAACTTAAAAGCTTTTGCACAATAAAGGAAACTATAAGCAAGGTGAAAAGACAGCCTTCAGAATGGGAGAAAATAATAGCAAACGAAGCAACTGACAGTTAATTTCAAGAATAAACAAGCAACTTCTGCAGCTCAATTCCAGAAATATAAGTGACTCAATCAAAAAATGGGCCAAAGAACTAAACAGACATTTCTCCAAAGAAGATATACAGATGGCTAACAAACACATGAAAAGATGCTCAACATCACTCATTATCAGAGAAATGCAAATCAAAACCACAATGAGGTACCATTTCATACTGGTCAGAATGGCTGCTATCAAAAAGTCTACAAACAATAAATGCTGGAGAGGGTGCAGAGAAAAAGGAACCCTTTTACACTGTCGGTGGGAATGCAAACTAGTATAGCCATTATGGAGAACAGTGTGGAGATTCCTTAAAGAACTGGAAATAGAACTGCCATACGACCCAGCAATCCCACTGCTGGGCATACACACCGAGGAAACCAGAATTGAAAGAGACACGTGTACCCCAATGTTCACTGTAGCACTGTTTACAATAGCTAGGACATGGAAGCAACCTAGATGTCCATCGGCAGATGAATAGATAAGAAAGCTGTGGTACATTTACACAGTGGAATATCACTCAGCTATTGAAAAGAAGGCATTTGAATCAGTTCTAATGAGGTGGGTGAAACTGGAGTCTATTATACAGAGTGAAGTAAGTTGGAAAGAAAAACACCAATACAGTATATTAACACATACATATGGAATTTAGAAAGATGGTAATGATGACCGTATATGCGAGACAGCAAAAGAGACACAGATGTAAAAACAGACTTTTGGACTCTGTGGGAGAAGGCGAGGGTGGGATGATTTAAGAGAATAGCACTGAAACGTATATTATCATATATGAAACAGATCGCCAGTCCAGATTCTATGCACGAGACAGGGTGCTCAGGGCTGGTGCACTGGGATGACCCTGAGGGATGGGATGGGGAGGGAGGTGAGAGGGAGGGTCAGGATGGGGAACACACGTACACCCATGGCTGATTCATGTGAATGTATGGCAAAAACCACCACAATATTGTAAAGTACTTGGCCTCCAATTAAAACAAAAAATTAAAAAAAAGAAACTAAGGCTGTATGCTACACCAACCATAACAGAATGACAAATGTTCTTTCTTAAATACTTCAATTAAAGATTCCACATTGTCCATTAAAAGAAAAATAAAGATAGACACTGCTTCTACTGTCTACAGGAGCTCAGAAAGGGACCTGTCTTTGAAGACCCTGCCAGGAAATTAAAGATTCTCCAGATTTGTGTTTTCTTTTTCCTTCTTCTTTTTAAAAAATATTTTGCCTCCAATCTGCTGACTCTCTGTCCCATCACAACACTCATAGGAAAGGGTGGGATAGAGGAGCTGTGTGTTTCGTTAGTCTTTCTGTAACCCCAGTGGCCAAAAACCTTCTTGGAGATAGGTTCATGGTTAAGAAGGATGCTTCCTTGCCTCAGGTCACAGCCAGAAAAAGACTGGGCCAAAGTCAATTTAAACTTTCTAATTCATTTTCTCAACGGTATATTTCTTCTGCTCCAGACTTCCATCTTCCTTTCTATTCCTAAGAATGTTAAGAGATAGGGCTTCCTTGGTGGCTAAATGGTAAAGAATCTGCCTACCAGTGCAAGAGACATGGATTCAATCCCTGGTCTGGAAAAATCCCACATACCATGAACTAAGCCTGTGCGCCACAACTACTGACCTGTGCTCTAAACCCCAGGAACCACACACTGCAGCTACTGAAACTCTGGCGCTCTTGAGCCATGTGTCGCAACAAGAGCAATGAAAAGCCTGCACACCGCAGGAAGAGCACCCCCGACTTGCCACAACTAGAGAAAAGCCCACAAAGCAAGGAGGACCCAGAACAGCCAGAAATAAATAAATAAAAGAATGTTAAGAGCTAAGTTTAGGTGGGTTTCTGCTATGAAGACAAATAGGATGTACAACTTGACATCATATTGAAGGAAAAAAAACCCAACACTAACACTTGCTGTTTTGCTCAACGGCAGTAATAGAAAACCTGCACTTGTAACACGAACGATAACACAGCCTTATCCATCTAAACCACCAGCACACACTGTTAAGTGGACACTGCTGAAAGGGGAAGCCCCAAGGTATAACAAAAAGAGCACTGAATCTGTGATGAAGAATATTGGCCCTGAGCACTGTGGTTTACTACCTAGGTGATCTTCAGCAAATTTTAAATTCTTGTGCCTCTGCTTCTTCATCTGTAAAATGGGGATAATTATGTTGGCCCCTTCCCTCCTTCACGAAATCGGTGTAACAATAGCAACAAAAGGGGCTCCCTTGTGAAAGTAGGTTGGACACTATGGAGCACTGTAGGAGGTAGAATGAATTACACTGTCTTCACTGAAGAGAAAAAACCAAATCCAACAGCTGGTTTATGCCTCCACCAGAACATAACAATCCTCAGGAGGAGAGTAAACAAAGAGTGCCCACAGCTACACACGTAGAGAAGGTGACACAAGGGATGACAGTCATCTTTTACCTCCATGAATGTCCAAGGAGGTATGTTCATACTTTGGCCACCTGATGTGAACAGCCAACTCATTGGAAAAGACCTTGATGCTGGAAAAGATTGAAAGCAAAAGGAGAAGAGGGCGGCAGAGGAATGAGATGGTTAGATAGTATCACCAACTCAATGGACATGAACTTGAGCAAACTCCTGGAGATATGGAGGACAGGGAAACCTGGCGTGCTGCAGTCCATGAGGTCGCAAAGAGCTGGACCTGACGTAGTGACTGAACAACAGTAACATGTCCAAGGTGCTATCACTCATTCTCCACTATCTCCTAACCATTCCTAGGAGGAGGACTGTATTCTGACCACACCCAGTACGGACATGATTCTACCAACTACAGCCAGCCTCCAAAGAATTCCAGGATACTGGAGTTCCAGTCCAGTATCCTGACTGCCTAGCAGACATTTCCACTTGAATACCCATAAGCTCAGTCCATCTATGCCAAACAAATTATCTCCCCTACCCACATTCTTTTTCTGACTCCTCATTTCTGTTAGCAGCATCTTAATCGCCTGAGCTCAAATCCTTGGTGCTACTGACTCCACCCCAATTCTTCACTGTTGGTCTTCAACACGGAAACTTCTTGATTCTTTCTTCATTGTATTTCTCAAATTCACTATTCACTTGCCATGTCCATTGTCACCATTCATGCTTAAATTACTGCAACAGCTTCTCTTCCCTTTTTGGAAAGTGTGGTAGATACAACAGACAATACTATCTTCCTGAAGTACAGTACTCATGGCATTCCTATAATTAAATTTTCAATATGTCCTTATGGTTTTCATAATAAAGTCTGAATGCTTTATACGAACACTGAAGCTATTGCCAGAGTTTCTCAGGCACAAGTCTAATATTATTCTACTTTAAACCTCTCCATGAACTGGGGAAAATATTTACAATATGTATGAGAAAAAGTTAATATCCTTAATACATAATGAGCTTTTACAAAAGCACTAAAAAAAGACAACAAAGTAAAAACAGACATAGGCTACAAATAGGTGACTAACATAAGAAATAAAAATGACAATTATATTTAATCATAACCAAGTTTTTTTTTTTTTACATTTCACTACTTAAATTGGTAAAGGTTGAAAACAGTCTTGTTAAGGATATGGATAAACTGGCCCCTCATATCCTACTGGTGGGAGTATATAATGGGACCAACATTTTGGAGGAAATTTGGCACTATATTTAAAGTATGTATACCCTCTGACTTACTTCTAGAAGTTCATAAAGAAGGTTTCACACAAGTCTATAAATTTATAGAGAGATTCTGTGGCACTATTTGTACAGAGGAAAAAGAAATAATCCAAACATCCATTAGTAGATAACTGGTCAAGTAAATTATAATACATCCATACAATCCTATGCAGCAAGTAAAAGGAATGAGGTAGAACTGTGTATTCTTACAAGGGGAGATATCCAAGATACATTAAAAAAGAAAAAAAGCAAGTTTCAGGAAAGTGAAAGTGAAGTCGCTCAGTCATGTCTGACTGTTTGCGACCCCATGAGCTGTAGCCTACCAGGCTTCTCAGTCCATGGGATTTTCCAGGCAAGAGTAATGGCATGGGTTGCCATTGCCTTCTCCAGGGGATCGTTCCGACCCCGGATTGAACCCGGATCTCCCACATTGTAGGCAGGTGCTTTACCCTCTGAGAAGCCGTGTATAAATTTGTTTTGTTTTGTTTTTAGGAGAAAGAGCTGTACAGTTGGGACTGTATATGCAAAGAAAATCCTGGAGGAATATTCATACTCTTGTATTTCAGAGGTCAAATTACAAAAGAAATCTATTTCCTTCTAAAAAATATATTATGTGAATTATAACAATAATGTTCTTGGCCCTATTACCAACTAGTCGTGTGACTCCTTAACAAGTTCCTTAACCCACTACTCCTCAGTTCTATGACCTAATCTCTGGAACCTGTGAACGTGGAAAGGGGAACTAGATTGCTAATCAGCTGATCTTAATACAAAATTAACCTGGATTATCTGAGCAGGCCCAGTGTAATCACAAGGGTCCTTAAAAGTTGAAGAGAGGGACAAGAAATGTCAGAGTGATAAACTGACTTGATGGACTTTTGCTGGCTCCGAAGATGGAAGAAGGGGACCATGAGCCCAGGAATGTGCATGGCCTCCAGAAGCTAGAAAAGGTAAGAAGATGATTCTTCCCTAGAGTCTCTAGAAAGGAATGCAGTCCTGCCAACAACTTGATTTTAGACCAATGCAACCTATTCTGGATCTCTGACCTCCAGAATTATAAAATAATACATTTCTGTTGTTTTAAGCCATTAAAAAATTTATAATGTTTATGTATTTTTCAATTAGAAAAAATATTTAAAAAACCCAAACCTTTTAACAGTTCTCCAACAAAATGAAGTTCAGATGCCTCAGCATGGCCTATAGAGCTCTTCTTGATTTACCCTATCTCCAATCCCATTTTCCCACAGTCCCCTGCTCTCCTCCATCCATCCTCTCTCTACCCCAGCTCCCTCAACAGGTCCAGGTCTAACATCCATCTACTGTCCTTACAGCTAGCTCTGATGTTTAGTGAGTGCCCCCACGCCTTTATTCACTTTATCCTGTCAAAGAATGCATTTCTTCTTGTAGTCCTCCAGTTGGAGTGCCCTCTTCCATGAGGTTTTTCCTGACCTCCTTCCTTGTCCTGTATCACTACAAGTAGACTCCCTTCAGTGAGATGCAATTCTTTTACATGCCTGGCTCTCTTCTGGACTGCCCTTCCTGGACAGAAAGCATTTCTTCCTCAGGTCTTATCTCACAATTATAACGGTAGGTGTACCACTTAATTAGAGACCTGTATACTATCTCCATGGGCTTTCTAACCTTATTTCCCACTGCTCTATAATATGACCCCTTTGGTCTCTACTGGTGACTACTCAAACCTGCATAAAAACTCTAAGCCCTCTTTCTTCCCAGCCTGAAATCCTATCCTACCTCTTTCTCAATTGGTATCCATCTCGTGTCCTACTTCCCTTTAAGAAATCTTTCTTGACTGCCTTCCATGAACTTCTATGGCATAGATCTTTATATCCTCCACAACTCCAACTGTAATACTGGATACATAAAAAGTATGCAATGAAAACTGCCTTAAGTGTGAATACAAGTATATGAAAAAAGTCTGCACATGAAAAAAATGGACTGAACATAAATTTATCAAAATGTAAATAGAGGTTTTGTTTGGGTTGTGGGACATTTTCCTTAAGGAGCAAATTTAAAATTGTTATAGAAGCACTTAAAAACCTGTACACCCATTTAATAAATTACTCTTTATGTGGGAAAATGTCAAGGATGCCACCACCAAAATAGACACATACAAAACAGGAGGCAGTTTAGTAAAAAGAGCTCCTGAGGTTAACACAGCTAAAGGTTAAAAATGAGTTTGCCACTCTCTAGCTGTCTAACCTTGAGGAGAGTCTTAATTTTTGTGCCTTAAGTGTCTATACATATAGAATCTTGGGATCATTGTGAAAATAAAAATAATCCATGTGACCTGCTTAGACAAATATGCATTTGTCTTATAGAAACATTCAGATGTTAGCTACTGGCAACAACAGTTGAAAATGTAATGGCTGTTAAAATCCCTGTACTTGCATATATAAAATAAACAATAAGGTCTTACTGTATAGTACAGGAAACTATTCAGTGTCTTGTGATAAACTATAATGGAAAATAATAACTTTTTTAAAATTTCTGTATTTGCAAACAATAAAGCTGATGTTCAAAAGTAAATGACAAGTCACTGCATTTGGGTGACATAATCTTAAGTCACTGGAACTTGTCAAACATCTCAGGACATAGCTGTGCTGCATGCTATTCAAAAAGCTGAAGAATTGATGCTTTTGAACTGTGGTGTTGGAGAAGACTCTTGAGAGTCCCTTGGCCTGCAAGGAGACCCAACTAATCCATTCGGAAGGAGATCAGCCCTGGGATTTCTTTGGAAGAAATGACACTAAAGCTGAAACTCCAGTACTTTGGCCACCTCATGTGAAGAATTGACTCATTGGAAAAGACTCTGATGCTGGGAGGGATTGGGGGCAGGAGAAGGGGACGACTGAGGATGAGAAGGCTGGATGGCATCACTGACTCCACGGACATGAGTCTGAGTGAACTGCGGGAGTTGGTGATGGACAGGGAGGCCTGGTGTGCTGCGATTCACGGGGTTGCAAAGAGTTGGACACAACTGAGCGGCTGAACTGAAACTTGGCTCCAAGTTTAATTACACACGTCTCTGAACACGATCTCCAAGTCTATCTAATACAAACTAAATTTCCAACCCCAAAAGGGCCAGTTCTGTTTCTCTAAATGTCTGGGCTCATATTCTATTAATAAAATAGGTTTTTCAGGTCAAATGCTTCCCAGAAACCTAAAGGATAGAATGGAGATGGGGAATTTGAAGAACTGCAGTTATGTCTTGGCTTTATTACAGATTCAAATGGCTGTCTTTCATTAGTCAAATTTTGAGATAGTTTTCCCCTCAAATATAAAATGAGAACGGTTTACTTTCTTATTTCCAGGATAGTGTAAGAAACATACACAACTCACAGGTCTGAGGAAAGAATTTATGCAAAGTCAGATATTGGTATCTAGTACTACTGGACTGCCCTTCTCATGTCATGATAAATCATAAAACGTCTATCTTATTTTCTTCCTTTCATATCTGCTTTTCCTCTTCACTCCCATTATATGTAGGTTAGTTCCAAATCAGTTAAATCAAGTTGAGTGTGAGGAAAGTTATCAAAACACCACCATTACATAGAAAAGTACTGGTAAGTGCAAGTAATGGTTAAGTTTGTGTGTCAGTTTGACTGGAACATGGGTTTACCTAGATATTTGGTTAACCATTATTCTGGGTGTTTCTGTGAGGGGGTTTTGGGATGAGATTAACACGTACATTGGTAGATGCCATAAGGCAGATTGATTTCTCTAATATAGGTAGGCCTCATCCAGTTAGTTTTAGACCTGAATAGAACAAAAGGCCGGCTGCCCATCCTGAGTAGCAGAGAATTCTCCTGTCTGATGGCCTCTGAACAGGAACATCAGCTCTGCCAGTCTGGGGACTTGAGCTGGGGCATCAGCTCCACAAGTTTCAGGCTTGCCAGCCTCCAAAATCACATGAGACAAATTCTTATAATATATCCCTTTACATATATACACACACATATTGATATACATACATACCTACATATCTGTATCTTATTAGTTCTATTTCCCTGGAGAAACCTAAAGCAGAGCAATACCATTATTATACTAAAACTCTGCGGATAACACTGAACAAAATTCAGATTATGCTTGAAAGCCAAAGAGAAGGCAAGGTTTTTCTAACAACAGCAAAGATCATGCGTAGATATACTCTCAAGTCAAAAATACAGGTAGAGTTCTTTCCAATGCACATTTTCGAGTGGAAGGGCCAGTTCTGTTTCTCTAAATGTCTGGGCTCATATTCTATTAATAAAATAGGTTTTTCAGGTCAAATGCTTCCCAGAAACCTAAAGGATAGAATGGAGATGGGGAATTTGAAGAACTGCAGTTATGTCTTGGCTTTATTACAGATTCAAATGGCTGTCTTTCATTAGTCAAATTTTGAGATAGTTTTCCCCTCAAATATAAAATGAGAACGGTTTACTTTCTTATTTCCAGGATAGTGTAAGAAACATACACAACTCACAGGTCTGAGGAAAGAATTTATGCAAAGTCAGATATTGGTATCTAGTACTACTGGACTGCCCTTCTCATGTCATGATAAATCATAAAACGTCTATCTTATTTTCTTCCTTTCATATCTGCTTTTCCTCTTACTCCCATTATATGTAGGTTAGTTCCAAATCAGTTAAATCAAGTTGAGTGTGAGGAAAGTTATCAAAACACCACCATTACATAGAAAAGTACTGGTAAGTGCAAGTAATGGTTAAGTTTGTGTGTCAGTTTGACTGGAACATGGGTTTACCTAGATATTTGGTAACCATTATTCTGGGTGTTTCTGTGAGGGGGTTTTGGGATGAGATTAACACGTACATTGGTAGATGCCATAAGGCAGATTGATTTCTCTAATATAGGTAGGCCTCATCCAGTTAGTTTTAGACCTGAACAGAACAAAAGGCCAGCTGCCCATCCTGAGTAGCAGAGAATTCTCCTGTCTGATGGCCTCTGAACAGGAACATCAGCTCTGCCCGTCTGGGGACTTGAGCTGGGGCATCAGCTCCACAGGTTTCAGGCTTGCCAGCCTCCAAAATCACATGAGACAAATTCTTATAATATATCCCTTTACATATATACACACACATATTGATATACATACATACCTACATATCTGTATCTTATTAGTTCTATTTCCCTGGAGAAACCTAAAGCAGAGCAATACCATTATTATACTAAAACTCTGCGGATAACACTGAACAAAATTCAGATTATGCTTGAAAGCCAAAGAGAAGGCAAGGTTTTTCTAACAACAGCAAAGATCATGCGTAGATATACTCTCAAGTCAAAAATACAGGTAGAGTTCTTTCCAATGCACATTTTCGAGTGGCTTTCTACCTATTCTACTTCGCAGCATGGGGCGGTATCTACCTTTAATAAATGAGCCATGTACACAGCTGTGGCCTCTTCCTATACATAGTGAAGGGGGTGAAGGAGAAAAGGGCACTGAAGTTTATTTCCTTAAGCAATCTAATCACTGGATTGTACAGAATATCTATCATGGAAATTTTTACATCTGCTAACCTTGGCCACTGCCTACAAAAGGATAAAAGGCAGGAAGAGCCTTCTGTTAGATGAGACAGTGTTCTGGGGACAGAATACAGACCAGCTAAGGAAAAAGAGTTAAATCTGGAGATAAGGGAGGAAATGAGGAACCCAAACAGTCCTCAGCTATTGTTAAATGAGTTAGAGAAATCATCTTAGAGCAACTCTGGCTCATTACAGCACAGAAGAGCAAACCATCACTTACTGCTGAGGGGCCTTCCGTGACCTGTGGGTCCTTTCCAGTTTGTTTGATCACTCAGCTATTCTGTTCAAAGTAGCAAGCCAAGGCAGTCACAATTTCACAGCTCTGTTCTCGGCCCTTCCTTGCATCTCTTAGAACACTCTGCAGGGAATGCCTGTTTTCTTCTTGGCCACAGATTAGCTGGATGAGTGGAGGGGTATCTTGTCTCAAATATGGAAATTTCTCTAGGGAAGAGCTACAATGATATCCATGTTCCAAACAGTTTTACCCAAGAAGTAGCATCCAAATGATAAGATCTAATTGTTTTTAATATAATCACATTTATAATCATGTAAATATTTTTTTATTCTTCCTTATCTTAATTACTTTCTCTTTTCTTTACAAATAGGAATATGGAGAGGAATTATATTTCACTTTCTTCTTTAATTGGTTTCAGGGCCATAATGTTCACCAGTTGGGAGAGAAAATCCAGAAGGGCTGGCAGGCCAGCTTCTAGCAATGCTTGAAAAGGCAGAAATATTCTGAGTCAGCCAGTGGGAAAAGAAAACATATTTAATTTTTTAAAAAATGGTCACATTTCCAAGCAGTATTTGAGAAGTTACATCAAGTACTGAATTGGAACAAGGCAACTGATGCTAGTAAATTAACAGATAACAGAGTAACATTTATCTTCATTTTAAAGAAGGTATTTTTAAAAGTCTCCGTTTCCATAATACTCTCATCAGTATAAAATAACACTTTAACAAACTCATATTGAAGGTCAATGACTACCATGAATACAACACTTATTTCCCATTTATTTGTGATTTTGCAGGGGTTCAAATCAGTGAATAAAAATCAATTTTCTTTTCACAGAGAACTTGTTCTTCTACTACTATTTTCAGAATCATTGTAACAAAAACTCTACCTGGAATGGGTATTACAAAAGACAACTTGAAGGTCTAAAAAGACTGTGCCAAATTTATAACAACTGGCATTTAAAACAAACCACTAAAGGCTCTAATATTGGCTTCTGATCTCTTAGGAGGCTGGTTTTCAGTCTGCACACGTGTGTGCTAAGTACTTCAGTCATGTCAGACTCTGTGCAACCCTATGGACTGTAGCCCATTAGGCTCCTCTATCCATGAGATTCTCTAGGCAAGAATACTGGAGTGGGTTGCCATTTTCTCCTCTAGGGGTTCTTCCTGACCCAGGGATCCAACCCTCATTTCTTATGTCTAGTGCACTGGCAGGTGGGTTCTTTACATCTAGTGCCACCTGGGAAGCCCCAGTCTGCTATGTGTCAAAATCACCTAGAGAACTAACGGATTCTACAGAAGCCCAGGAACATTCCACTGGGAAGGCCTGGATCTCTGCATTTTTACCACATTCTCCAGCTGTGGTTTTCAAACTGGCCTGATCAGAACTGCCTGGGAAGTTTTGAAAACAACAACAACAATGAATCCCCAGGTTTCACTCCTGGACATTTTGATTTAGTAGGTTAGACTGGGAAACACAAATCTTAAAACATTTTAAAATCTTTAAACAAATTTTCTAGGTGATTTTGATCAGATGTGGGAACCACAGACTTAGAATACTTATTTAGCTATGTGTCTCTCGCAGAGCACTAAGTCTGAGCTCACTAAGGATATTCATAACTCTAGGTAGGGTATAAATCACCATCCTGTGAGAATTTAACAAATTAAACTGTCTAGAAGTGATTGGATACTAAAAACTCTACCCAATTTAGCACTTAAATTAACTAATGATTTTCTGTCTATTTACTTTCCACCTCCAGGCAAAGGTCTATACATAATATTTATTTCCTATGACTGTTAAGTGCTAGCCACAAAAGTGCTCCTAAGCAAGTTGCCCCAGAGGATTTTGTTCTGTTAACCTCTCCCTCTTCTTTCACTCAGATTACCAGAGCTTTGAGGAACAGACCTATTTTAGGGCACCATGGCCAACTGATGTCACTTGCAGCATTATGCAGCAAGACATCAACCCAAAAACCTGCAAACCCGGTCCCCAGCCCACTGAGAAATAGACACTAGAAAACATTAATGTGAAAATTAATTTCTTTCGAGAAAGAAATGCTCTCACCAAGAGAGCATTTAAAAGCTGGCTATTCTTAAAACCAAGACAAGAGAAAGCTAATACAACTTTAGAATCTTAAAAAAATACAGTGACTTTTGGTTTAGGGCCTTCAGTAGCCCTAAACCCGTATTATCTGGCCCCACTCCTCCTGCATTTCGGAATAAGATGTTTAATTCAAAGGCAAAACAGAAAGACTCTGAAAGCAATGGCCAACAAAAAATTTGGGAAATGAGCTTTGATCTCATTTTCCTTGTAACTGAAGTCTTATCAGACTGGGATATCAATATACATTGAACGGAAAAATACACTCAAAAGCAGGTGAGAATTATGCTTCTCGAAACACAGATGCTAATTTCTAATCCTTGCCACAAAATCAATCCCAGATCACAAACTGAGGGATGAGATGATCTTGTTTGGACAGAAGACACTGACTGGTCTCTCTAAGCCAGCAGCAAGCAAGAGGCAGAAATGCCCATGGGTCCCATGTGTCTTTTCTTAGTGATGATGGTTCTCCTTACCAGACAGTCACCAGCAGACAGGTCAAATGTACTTAGTACAACTGTTGGATGGGCACCAAAGGGAAGAGAAAGACCTCCTGGAGCTGGGAGGGAAAACAAGCCAAATGCTACTAGCAGCAGGCCCAGCTGGAGGAGGGCTTGGTTTGCAGGTTGATGTAGTTCCCCTGGGTGGACAAAGATATATCTTCTCTGGAATTGCTCATCATCTTTTCGATGAGGACTCTAAAAATCAAATAAAAAATAAGCCTGAGAAACTGAATGGTGAAATGGCAGATATTGTCTGTTTTGTCACCAGATGGCATTCATTAAAGTCACAAGGTTTAAATGCCTCATTGTCCCCAGTTATCTCAGGAGAGAAGATAGCATCCCTGGCCTTCAGAAGTTGGCATTCCATTGGCTCAGTCTGTTCTTGTTTGCTCAGAAACAAGAAGGTCCAAGATGCTGCAGTGAAAGATGGGTAAATCTGTATGCTTATCCCTAGAACAGCATAAGCTACTCACCTCATGGCCTCTTAATATTTTTGTTCTCCTTAACCGAGGTTTCTGTCCAACCTGTGAAACCATTCTCTTTACTGAACCGGTCAACCTGGTCTCGGCTCACTGCCCAAGGGGATAGATCACACTGGCAAAGAAAATAAATCAAAGGCACCACCATAAACTTCCTGGGAATAGGAACATTGCTCAGATACACGTGGATTTAAAATAGTTCCCCCAATGGCTTGAACAGAAGCATCAGAAATCTACAGTCAACGTTCTTCTCAAAGAAAGTTTCAACATCTCTTGAAGAGAGGTAGAGAATATTTTGCCAGCTTGAGAAGGGCAAGTGGAAACCTAGAATCAGAGTGCATTTTAGATTCACTTACTCTCTGACCACAGACTGAAGCCAGGACCCGTTTTCCAAGCTGATCACATACCTTGTTGGCTAAGAGCAGGCAGGGTACCGGCTCTCCGTTGGGCAGTGTGAGCTTGCTGTCCAGGTCTTGTTTCCATTTCTGGCTGTTGCTGAAGGTAGTGGCATTGGTAACATCAAACATAATAACACAGGCAGAGGCATCCCGATAGTAAAGTCGGGTCATAGAGGTGAAGCGCTCCTGCCCTGGGGAGTAAGAGAGTTCCTGAGAAGGTCATCCTCAGAACCAGCTTGGGGACCCTCTCTGACACCCTGCCCTTTCCATCTTCATTTAAGGAAAGAGGGCGGTATGAAGAGTGGGTAAGTCCAGATTCTGTACCCAGATCATCCATTTCCAAATTCCTGCTCTGTCATTTACCATCTATGTGACTTTGGATAAGTCAAGGTTTTAGTGCTTCAGATTGCTCATATGTAAAGTGGGGGGGGGGGAGCAGGGTTTTTTTTTTATTACAGGCTAGTTGTAAAGATTAATGAGTCAGTGAATCTAAAACGCTTAGAAAAGTGATTAGCAAATAATAAATAAGGGTTATTGTTCAGCCGCTCAGTCGTGTTCAACTCTTTGTGATTCCCTGTCCTTCACTATCTCCTGGAGTCTGCTCAAACTCATGTCCATTGACTCTATGATGCCATCCAACCATCTTATCTTCTGTCGTTCTCTTCTACTTCTGATTTCAATCTTTCACAGCATCAGGGTCTTTTCCAATCAGTCCACTCTTTGCATCAGATGGCCAGAAGTATTGGAGCTTCAGCTTCAACATCAGTCCTTCCAATGAATATTTAGGGTTGATTTCCTTTAGGATTGACTGGTTTGATCTCCTTGCAGTCCAAGGGACTCTCAAGAGTCTTCTCCAGCACCACAATTTGAAAGCATCAGTTCTTTAGCGCTCAGCCTTCTTTATGGCCCAACTCTCACATCCATACACGACTATTGGAAAAACCATAGCTTTGACTAGACAGACCTTTGTCAGCAAAGTGATGTCTCTGCTTTTTAATACACTGTCTAGCTATTATTATTGTCTTCTCTTCACTTGTTTCTCACCAAGGTCAGCTGGAAACCTTAGAAAGAGCACCCTCTGCCTGCTGTGGGAGCATCCACCTATGGTCTTCATAGTTTACTACCTCACCACCCCTCCACCCACACAGACTACTCCATATTTATTCAGGGTAAAACATTTACAGAATACATCTACAAAAGCTCTACATCTATTCAGCTTACATATCCACAGAGTAGTCTGATCATTCTAGCTTCAGAAAAAAAACATTTTGGTTCCACTTTTTCTCTGAAAGCTTGTTGGTTAAACTAAAACGTCTCCCCTTATTCTTGTCCCGTCTTCCCATCCTACCTGCAATATCCCACAGCTGGAGGCGCACCATCTCTGAGTCAGACCACTGGAGAACCTTCAGAGCAAAATCCACTGAAAATACATGTATAATATACTTGAATAAAGTTTACCTTTAAAAAGTCCACAAAGTCATATCAAATATGCAGATACAACCCTAGGGAGACACAACACCAATCAAATTCATTCATTCATTGTTTGTTTATTTGGTTATTTGAAGCCCTCAATGGACCACACCCATGTACTAAATATGGGACATATAGTTCACATGCATCTTATGAAGGCATCTCTGGCTTTTACTCTCTTGTCAAACCAATTATTTGATCCTACTAATATTGCCTTATGTCTTTTCAGACAGTTGGCTCAGGCTGAGAAAACTTAATTGGAGAATATTAGGTGAGAGTCATTACAAAAATAACTTATCTCAGGTTAAACAGTTTTTGGAAGATTTAGGGGGCTTTCTCAGGGAAGGGATGATGAGGTAGAAGATGGAAATGAGGTAAGTGTTGGCCTTTGCATCTTCCACATTCAATTTCACTGTTGGTTTCTAATCCAATTGTATTATGAGAAAATCACACCCTTGGGGGAATGCTACATCCTTCATAAGGCTGTAGAAATTATCCTGGGCAGGAATGAGATAAAGTGAAAGGGTCCCAGAGGATTTATCCCATGGGTGATGCTTAAGAGCCGTGCTGGAAGCTCCTGCCACATCTGTAGATGCTGAGACTCCACCAGGTAAGGACAAGGGGGAAGAGCTTTTGACAAAGACAGAAACAGGATAATTTCCGATGTTTGGAAATATATTTCTTCACATCTATGACAGACATGAAAGCTAGGGGAAATTTAGAATAAACACTGAAAAAAATAGCCAGTCAATCATATTCTTTACTACAGGAAAACTAGAGCAATTGTTAAAAATTAGTGGGATACTTTTAAACCAAATCTGTGAATCAGGGGTCCTCATGTTACTTGTTTGTTTGAAACTTAAAACCCTTCATTTTGATGGATGCTCTTAAGGAAGATGTCTTAATTGCAATGTAATTGCATGTTAATTTTTAAAAATTCCATAATGAACACTAGTGTACATTTTCAAAATTTGTATTACAAAAGTTCTTTTAATGGAGATAAATAAATGTTTGTTACTTTCCCTCTTCACCAGCTCTCCCCCAGCTAAACTTTTAATTAAAAGGCATTCTCCTACTTCTGGAAAGATAGTTGAGTCCAAAGGCCACACCTGGAAAGAAGTGAATTAACCCCTGGTGTCCCCTTTGTCCTTTGCCTCCCTAGTTTGAGAGAAAAACGGGTAGGAAAATAGAAAAGTGGTATATTTTACACTAGGAATAGGTTGTCTTTAAACAATCAATGGACAAAAACCACACAGCTCATCAGCATCTGACAGTGTCCAAGGCTCTCCCGGGCAGGCATCTCCATAACAAAGCCAGACTTCTTGAGGCCAGGTTAAACACCCTTCTGTTCCTTCAACAGCTGTCTGTAACTCTCGTGAGAGGTAGAGCAGCAGCCCCAGATGGTACCTAACCAGGTTCTCCAGAAGGTCTCAGTGGAGTCCGCTTGTCGAAGAGATTTGCCGGTGACCGCTAGGAAGGCTGGAGGCTTGAGTTCACAGTTCCCCAGCGAAACGCAGCAACTGCTCATTTTCTCACCCACCCTTCCCCATTTCCTACCGTCACACCTTTGCCTCTCTCTCTCGAGGCAGTCAGCTCTGACTGGGAAAATATAACTGGAAACCCCCCAGCATGATGAGACACGCACATCAAGCACCAGGGTCTCAGACAGCTCCTTCTTGGCCCGGGGAAGGACCTAAAGACGGCAAAACCCCCGGCTCCCAGCCCACTCCAGTCCGCGGCTAGTGGCAGGACCCCGGCCGCTCCCCCGACCGCCCCTCGCAGCGTCTCACCTCCCACCGTGGACTTGTAGTGTTTGCTGAAGCTGTCCTGGGAATATCGCTGCACCAGGGACGTCTTGCCCACCGCGGCGTCCCCCACCACCAGCACTTTGAACAGGTGGTCGCGGCTGCTCATGGCTAGCGGGATGGACGCTTTACGGAGGCGGGGAGTGGGGGGCTCGCTTATTTTCACCCCTTGGTCTCGGGACCCCCGCTCAAACTGAAGTGTGGCATACCCGCCTCACGGCCCGTTAGGGCGACTCTGAAGAGAAAGCAAAAAAAAAATAAAAGGAAACTTTGCGCTCAACTAGACGCGCTTCCTCCCCGCGCGGCCGCAGCCTGGGCGGGGCGCAGGGCGCAGGCTCTGAGCTCCGGCTGTTACTTCTTCCCCTGCCGGCCCGGCCGCCGAGAAAGGGGCGAGGCACCACGATGCCTTACTCGCCCGGACTTCCCCGGAGCCGCTCCGGCGGGCGACGGAACACGGCCAGCTTATTTCACCTCACGGTGGGGAGGAGATGGGGGCCATCCCCTAATTGCACAGACCAAATTCGGGGCGGGGGGGGAAGAGAGGCGTACGTCTAGCCTCCCCCGGACCCCGGATCGCCTCAGGTGGCGCGGTCCCCTCGCCTGCCTCCGCGTGTCACGTGCAGCGTCGCTAAGCGCACTACACTTCCCAGCGTACCTTGCGGCGAAGGCTACTTGCCGAGCGCAGCGACTCGCCCGCATGGATTCCTGGGAGTGTAGTTTATGTGTTTTTTTTTTTTTTTAATACTCTTAGTTTCGAACTCCTTCAATGGTTTGGAATTTTATTTTTAAATAATTCTGGAATAGAAAACATCCTTCAGAAAGCGGTTTGTTCGGCATGATCTAACCTTCCTAAATCTGTCCCCACATACATGTCTCATCTTTAATAAGTTTCATGGAGCTAAGATTAAAAAATTATTCCATAGATTCCATATATTATTTCCACTAATAAAAGCTCAAGCCTCATCCCTCATGCTTCAAGTCCATTTCCTTTTCTTCCAAATAGATAGACATACCCACCCCAAAAGACCTCAAACCAGTCAAATTCAGGACAGATTAAAAGACCGACTCAGGAAATCCCATGTCGTCAAATGTTAGTTATTAATATTTAATAACTTGCTACTGCAGTAAAGACAGAAAACAACAGACGTTTCCTCACTCTCACTTGCACAATCTTCAGTCATACTGCACCGCTCACATCATTTGAATTGGAAGCTGATTGAAGTACACTGCCAGTCCTCCTTCATTTGTTTTTGCTGTTGCTCATGAATAATGATTAAACTACAGTTTTGCAAATATTTTTAATTTTTTAGTCTGTAACTTCTGACCTGCCTGCCCTTTAGGTAGGAGTTAAGCGGACATGAGCTATATGGCAAACAAAGTAAGCTCCATTTTCTATGCTTTTCCCAGGAATAGAAGAGAAAGCAACAGGAAGATGGAAAAATCAGCCCTGCTCAGGTCTCTTGACCTTAACCTCGAGGAGAGACCATTAGCATGGTTCACAATGTTTGTTAACCAGGTAGGGAAGGTCAGGCTAGGCCTCTCATCTTTTTGGAATGTCTCAGTTTTCTTCCCAATGGTCTTTTTTCAATTCCTGTTGGCTTTGACATAGTGAACAATTTCTTGAAATTTGCATTTCATGTGACTTAGTGATACCATTCTTTCTTGTTCAGCCTCCTTCTTCTCTGATGATCACCTTATTTCACCATTTCCTTTCATCCTGTCGCTCTTTAAGTATTTCTAAAGGCTTGATTCTTGGTCCCTGAGCTGATCATTCTTTAAACTTTTTACATTGGTGAATTGCCCTTGGCATCGCATTTCTCTTTGTCTAAGTTTTATTTATATCTTCATCTCCAATCAGTTTTGTTCAACTGATATAAAGGTACTTTTAGTTGGCTGTCCTGCCAGAGCCTCCCTTTCACAGCTTCACCTCAAAAACAACTATTTCTGTCACTGGCCTCATCATTTCTTCCTTCCACTCAGACCTGAAATTTTTTATTTTACTGTGGTAGGAACACTTAACATGAAACCTACCTTGTAAGTTTTTATTTAAGTTTTAAAGTATGCAGTCACAGCAATATAAAAATACAAATTTTAAGTGTGCAATGGAGGTACAGTGTTGTACAGCCGATCTCTAGAACTTATTCATCTTACTTAAATGAATCTTATGCCTATTGATTATTAACTCCCCATTTCTCCCTCCCTCCAGCCCTTAGTCACTACTATTTAGTCCATTCTTTATTTCTATAAATTTAACTGTGTAGGTGAAATCATGCAGTAGATTTTCTTTTTTGGATATTTCACTTAGCATAATTAATATCTTTAAGGTTCATCCATGTTGTAACACAGAATTTCCTTCTTTTTAATGGCCAAATAATATTACATTGTATGTGTATACAACTTTTAATTTTATTTTAAAATTTTTACTGGAGTAGAGATGCTTTACATTGCTATGTAGATTTCTGTTGTGCAGCAAATGAATCCATTATGCATATACATGTATCTCCTCTTTTTTGTAATACTTGCACATGTCGGTCACTATAGAATGTTCAGTAAAACTCCCTGTGCAGTACAGAAGGTTTTCACTAGTTATCTGTTTTATATATAGTATCAATAGTGTATATATGTCAATCTCAATTTCCCAGTTCATCCATCTCCCCTTTCCTCTTTAGTATCCATGGATTTGTTCTCTACATCTGTGTTCTATTACCACTTCATAAATAAGATCATCTATACCAATTTTTTTAGGTTCTACATATGTGTTCAGTTCAGTCACTCAGTCATGTTTGACTCTTTGTGACCCCATGAACTGCAGCATGCCATGCCTCCCTGTCCATCACCAACTCTCGGAATCCACCAAACCCATGTCCATCAAGTCAGTGATGCCATCCATCCATCTCATCCTCTGTTGTCCCCTTCTTCTCCTGCCCTCAATCTTTCCAGCATCAGGGTCTTTTCAAATGAGTCAGCTCTTCACATCAGGTGGCCAAAGTGTTGGCACTTTAGCTTCAACATTAGTCCTTCTGATGAACACCCAGGACTGATTTCCTTTAGGGTGAACTGGCTGAATCTCCTTGCAGTCCAAGGGACTCTCAAGAGTCTTCTCCAATTTGTTTTCCTCTGTCTGACTTACTTCACTCTGTATAACAGTCTATAGTAAGTCCATCTGCATCTCTAAAAGTGACTCAGTTTCATTCCTTTTTATGGCTGGGTAATATTCCATTGTGTGTGTATGTACACACACACACACACACACATATACACACACATGTATTCTTTGGCAATACCAAAAAATGTTCAAACTACTGCACAGTTGCAATCATCTTACACACTAGCAAAGTAATGCTCAAAATTCTTCTAGCCAGGCTTCAACAGTACATGAACCATGAACTTTCAGATGTTCAAGCTGGATTTAGAAAAGGCAGAGGAACCAGAGATCAAATTGCCAACATCTGTTGGGTCTTTGAAAAAGCAAAAGAGTTTCCGAAAAACATCCACTTCTGCTTTATTGACTATTGCAAAGACTTTGACTGTGTGGATCACAACAAACTGTGGAAAATTCTTTAAGAGATGGGAATATCAGAGCACCTCACCTTCCTCCTGAGAAATCTGTATGCAGGCCGGGAAGCAACAGTTAGAATTGGACATGGAACAACAGACTGGTTTCAAATTGGTGAAGGAGTATATCAAGGCTGTATATTGTCACCCTGCTTATTTAACTCCTGTGCAGAGTACATCATGCAAAATGCGGGGCTGGATAAAGCACAGGCTGGAATCCAGACTGCTGGGAGAAATAACAGTAACCTCAGATATTCAGATGTCACCACCGTTATGGCAGAAAGTGGAAAAGAACTAAAGAGCCTCTTGATGAAAGTGAAAGAAGAGAGTGAAAAAGTTGGCTTAAAAGTCAGCATTCAGAAAACTAAGATCATGGCATCTGGCCCCATTACTTCATGGCAAATAATTGGGGAAACAGGAGAAACAGTGACAAACTTTATTTTTGGGGGGCTCCAAAATCACTGCAGATGGTGACTGCAGCCATGAAATTAAAAGATGCTTGCTCCTTGGAAAAAAAGCTATGACCAATCTAGATAGCATTTTCAAAAGCAGAGACATTACTTTACCAACAAAGGTCTGTTGAGCCAAAGCTATGGTTTTTCCAGTAGTCACATGTGGATGTTAAGAACTGGACTATAAAGAAAGCTGAGTGCCAGTGAATTGATGCTTTTGAACTGTGGTGTTGGAGAAGACTCTTGAGAGTCCCTTGGACTGCAAGGAGATCCAACCAGTCCATCCTAAAGGAGATTAGTCCTCGGTGTTCATTGGTAGGACTGTTGTTGAAGCTGAAACTCCAATACTTTGGCCACCTGATGTGAAGAGCTGACTCATTGGAAAAGACCCTGATGCTGGGAAAGATTGAGGGCAAGAAGAGAAAGGGATGACAGAGGATGAGATGATTGGATGGCATCACCGACTCGATGGAGGTGAGTTTGAGCAAGCTCCAGGAGTTGGTGATGGACAGGGAAGTCTGGCGTGCTGTAGTCCATGGGGTCACAAAGAGTCAGACACGACTGAATGACTGAACTGAACTGACACACATATATGTGATTACATCTTCTTTATGCATTTTTTGTTGATGGACATTTAGATTGCTTCCATGTCTTGGCTATTGTAAATAGTGCTACAGTGAACATTGGGGTGCATGTCTTTTTGAATTATGGTTTTCTCTGGGTATATGCCCAGTAGTGGGATTGCTGGGTCATGCGGTAGTTCTATTTTCAGTTTTTTAAGGAATCTCCAAACTGTCCTCCAGAGTGGCTGTATTCAACACCAACAGTACAAGAGGGTTCCTTTTTCTCCACACCCTCTCCAGTATTTATTGTTTGTAGATTTTGTGGTGATAGTCATTCTGACCAGTATGAAGTGATATCTCATTGTAGTTTTCATTTATATTTCTCTAATCATTAGTGATATTGAGCATTTTTTCATGTGCTTGTTGGCCATCTTTATGTTTTCTTTGAAGAAATGGCCATTTTTTGATTGGACTGTTTGTTTTGCTATTGAGCTACGTGAGCTGCTTGTATATTTGGGAGATTGATCCTTTGTCAGTTACTTCATTTGCAAATATTTTATCCCATTCTGAGGGCTGTTTTTTCATCTTGTTTATGGTTTCCTTGGCTGTGCAAAAGCTTTTAAGTTTAATTAGGTCCCATTTGTTTATTTTTGTTTTTATTCTCATTACTCTAGGAGATGTGTCAAAAAAAGATCTTGCTGCAATTTGTCAAAGAGTGTTCTATGTTTTCTTGTAAGAGTTTTATAGAGTCTGGCCTTACATTTAGATCTTTAGTCCATTCTGAGTTTATATTTGTGTTTGGGGGTGTTCTAATTTCATTCATGTAATGTAGCTGTCCAATTTTCCTAGCACCATTTATTAAAGAGGCTGTCTTTACTCCACTGTGTATTCTGGCCTCCTTTGTCATACATCAGGTGACCATAAGTGGGTGTATGTATCTCTGGGTTTCTGTCCTGCTCCACTGATTTATACTTCTGTTTCTATGCCAGTACCATACTGTCTTGATGACTGTCGCCTGTAGAGTAGCCTTAAATCAGGGAGCCTGCTTTCTCCAGCTCTGTGGGTTTTTTTTTATTCTCTTTTAAGATTGCTTTTATTATTTGGGGTCTTTTGTGCTTCCATACAAATTGTAAAATGTTTTGTTCTAGTTCTGTGAAAAATGCTGTTGGTAATTTGATAGGGATTGCATTGAATCTGTAGATTGCTTTGGATAATCATTTTCACAATATTGATCCTTCCAGTCCAAGAACATGGTATATCTCTTCATCTATTTGTGACATCATTGATTTTTTTCATCAGTGTCATAGTTGTCTTCATACAGATCTTTTACCTCCTATGTGTTTACCTAGGTTTATTCCTAGGTATTTTATTCTTTTTGTTGCAGTGGTGAATGGGATAGTTTCCTTAATTTCTCTTTCTGATCTTTCATTGTTAGTGTATAAGAATGCAAGAGATTTTTGCGTCTTGACTTTGTATCCTGTGATTTTACTGAATTCATTGATTAGCTCCAGTAGTGTTCTGGTGGCATCGCTAGGATTTTCTGTGTTTAGTATCATGTCATCTGCAAACAGTGACAATTTTACTTCTTTGCCAATTTGGATTCCTATTATCTCTTTTTCTTCTCTGACTGCCATGCTAGGACTTTTAAGACTATGTTGAATAATATTGGTGAGAGTAGGCACCCTTGTCTTGTTCTTGATCTTAGAGGAAATGATTTCGGTTTTTCACCATTGCATACACAATTTTTAAAAATTCATATTTTGATGGATATAAGTTGCTTCCTTATCTTGGCTATTGTAAATGGTGCTGCAATGAAATAGGAGTACTAACATCTCTTTGAGATCCTGATTTCAATTCTCTTGGATAAATTTCCAGAAGTGGGATCATTGAATCATACGATAGTTCTATTTTTAATTTTTTGAGCAAACTCCATGCTGTTTTCCATAATGGCTGCAGCGTTTACATTCCTACCAACAGTGTACAAGGGTTTCAGTTTCTCCACATCCTTACTAACACCTGTCGTTTCTCTCTTTCTCTCTCTTTTTTTAAAAAAATAATAGCCATCCTGACAAATGCAAAATGATACTTCATTGTGGTTTTGATTTGTATTTCCCTAATGATTAGAGTTATTGATCACTTTTTCATATATATATTTTTGCCATCTGTATGTCTTCTTTGGAGAAAAATCTATTCAACTCCTTAGCCAATTTTAAAAATATGTTGTTAAGTTTTTGTTTTTGTTAGTAGAATTTCCATACTTTTTTGCTTTTCTTTTTACATTTTTATTGAAGTAAAGTTGATTTACAGTGTTGTATTAGTTTTAGGCATACAGCAGAGTGAATCAGTTATATACACACATATATCCACTCTTTTTTAGATTTTTTTTCCCCATATAGACCATTGCAGAGTACTGAGGAGAGTTTCCTGTGCTATACAGTAAGCTCTTATTAACTATTTTATGTATAGTAGAGTGTTTATGGACCTTGAACATTATTAATATTTCCTCTTACACACATTCCTCTGCAGCCCCTCTCTTTTATTTTTAAGGCTTTTAAAATTTATTTCTAATTGGAGAGTAATTGATTTACAATGTTGTGTTGGTTCCTGCCGTACAACAACTCGAATTAGCCATAATTATATATTATATTCCCTCCCTCTTGAACCTCTGTCCCGCCTCCCATCACCCTTCTCTAGTTTGTCACTGCAGCAGGCTGGGCTCCCTGTGTTATATAGCAGCTTCCCACTAGCTATCTGTTTTACACATGACAGTGTAGCCCCTCTCTTTTAAAAAATCAGTCACCACATCCTATTGATCCTTCCTTCAAAGATATTTCTTCCACTCATCCTTTACACTTTGCATCCAATGCTTCTTCATTACTCACTCCTGGATCATCTTCAAAAACCTGTTTATTGGTCTCTCTGATTTTAGTTTAAAAATCAGTTTAGATTTTAAACTCTTCAGTGCATCCTGTATAGCTAGGCAGGTTGATTTTTCTAAAGCCTTATTCAGTTCAGTCACTCAGTCGTGTCTAATTCTTTGTGACCCCATGGACTGCAGCATGCCAAACATCCCTGTCCATCACCAACTCCCAGAGCTTGTTCAGACTCATGTCCTTTGAGTCAGTGATGCCATCCAACCATCTCATCCTCTAATGTACCCTTCTCCTGCCTTCAGTCAGGGTCTTTTCCCATGAGTCAGTTCTTCACATCAGGTGGCCAGAGTATTGGAACTTTAGCTTCAGCATCAGTCCTTTCAGTGAATATTCAGGGTTGATTTCCTTTAGGATTGACTGGTTTAATCTCCTGCAGTCCAAGGGACTCTCAAGAATCTTCTCCAACACCACAGTTCAAAAGCATCAGTTCGTCGGCACTCAGCTCTCTTTATGGTCCAACTCTCACATCCATACATGACCACTGGAAAAACCATAGCTTTGACTAGATGGACCTTTGTTGGTAAAGTAATGTCTCTGCTTTTAATATGCTTTCTAGGTTTGTCATAGCTTTTCTTCCAAGGAGCTTTTAATTTCATGGCATCTGCAGTGATTTTGGAGCCCAAGAAAATAACGTTTGTCACTGTTTCCATTGTTTCTCCATCTATTTACCATGATGGGACTGGGTGCCATGGTCTTCGTTTTCTGAATGTTGAGCTTTAAGCCAACTTTTTCACTCTCCTCTTTCACTTTCATCGAGACTTTTTAGTTCTTCTTTACTTTCTGCCATAAGAGTAGTGTCATCTGCATGTCTGAAGTTTTTTATATTTTTCCCAGCAATCTTGACTGCAGTTTGTGCTTCATCCAGCCCAGCATTTTGCATGATGTACTCTGCATAGAAGTTAAATAAGCAGGGTGACAATATACAGCCTTGATGTACTCCTTTCTCTATTTGGAACCAGTCTGTCGGTCCATGTCCAGTTCTAACTGTTGCTTCTTGACCTGCGTACAGATTTCTCAGGAGGCAGATGGTCTGGTATTCCCATCTCTTGAAAAAATTTCCACAGTTTGTTGTGATTTGTTCCTTCATTAGTTACCAACTGTTCAAAAACAGGCCAACATCCCTGACTGGTGTCAGAAGCTTTCTGTACCCTGGTCCCACGCTACCTAACAACTCTGTCTCACCTGATCTCAAATGGGAATTGTCCCTCTCTGAAAGGTGATGCTCCTTCTACTCTTTAAAAGCCCAATTTCTTTCTCTCTTTGTAAGGCAGGGGAGGATTTGATGGGACATAGCCAATTCTACACTTCTGAGCACAGTTATTAAGCTCTAGCATCCCCTCCCAGGATGTGTTTTTTTGGAATTGATTGGTTTTGACTACGCTGGGTCTTCACTGCTACGTGCGGGCTTTTCTCTTGTTGGGCGGGTGAGGGCTCCTCTCGAGTCGAGAGGTGCAGGCTTCTCATCGCACTGGCTTCTCTTTGGTGGAGCAGGGGCTCCAGGGCGCCCAGCCTTCAGTAGTTGCGGAACATGGGTTCAGCTGTTGTGGCTCCCAAGCTCTAGAGCTCCGTGGCGTGTGAGACCTTCCCAGACCAGGGATGGAACCTGTGCCTCTGTCTTAGCCGGCAGATTACTATCCACTGTACCACCAGGGAAGTCACCATTTCAATTTTGACTTGGTATATTTGCTTCGGGTTCTTCACCTCTCAGGATACCCCTTAGGCTTCTTTTCATACACCTAAGTCTTACCACACCTTAAGTTCTCAAACTTCAGTGTACATTAAAATCTCTGGGGTGGGGGGGGGCAGGGGGGGCGGTGCTTGTTAAATATGAACATTCTGACTCTGCAGGCCTGGGGTAGGACCCAGGGAAATCTGCTTTTTTGTCAAGTACTAAGGTGATGCCTAGATCAGATCCACTTTGAGAAATGCTGCTTTAAGGCCTGACTTAAGTATCAACCCATTTAGCAATATTTCCCTTATTATTGTAGCCCTTATTCATCACCTGGAGCATTTACAATTGGTTTGACCTGCAGACTGGTTCCAAATAGGAAAAGGAATACGTCAAGGCTGTATATTGTCACCCTGCTTATTCAACCTATATGCAGAGTACATCATGAGAAACGCTGGGCTGGAGGAAGCATAAGCTGGAATCAAGACTGCTGGGAGAAATATCAATAACCTCAGATATGCAGATGACACCACCCTTATGGCAGAAA